>VDFB02328283.1:0-31978 GCA_007258455.2 Sequoia sempervirens
TAGCAAGGAGGTATTTATTTCTTTATTGTTTTCTTGTAGTCACATTCGTAGGGAGGTATTTTTGTCTTACTATGAAACTATAGGTTGAGGGAGGGAAAAACAATATAAATAATCTCATTACCCAATATCATGTTGGAAGGCAGCCAAAGATTCTCTTGTAAAAAGTATAATACTTGGAAGTAGTGAATGTTAACTATTTTCAAGTATAGATGCCTCACAAATATTGTCCTTGGTAAAGTTCCCATTCAACTACTATGGGTAAAGGCCAGGATAAATTTGATGAATGTGATTGTGAAGCAGTAATGTTGATCAAGTTATCGATGAAAAATGAAATGCATCTTGAAGTCTAGAGAAGGATGACTTGAACTGAAATTCAAAAGCATTTATGAGATCTACATGAGACTTCAGATAAGGGCGTAGTCTTCTTATTGAAGAACATGTTATTTTTTATCATGATGGATGATAAAGCTTCAAGCAAGAGCAATTACTCAAGATCAAACACATCAGAGTTTAATTGTCATCCATTGATTAGAAAATGGAAGAAGATGACATGATGGCAATCATGTTGAAAATCTTACCACGTGCTTCTGAACACTTTATTGAGACTTTGAATATCATCTCTATGAATGTTGACTGGAAGTTTGAAGAGCTATGCCATAAGCTCCTACAATAGGATGGATGGAAAAAACAGTTTGGTAGTAGTAATGAAATAAATGGTGTAGGATAGAACCTTGCAACCAAAGATAAGGGCAAAGGAAAATGGTCATAGAGGAAAGGACAAGGGAGTAATGAGGTTGCAACTTAGAATTTGAAGAACATCACACGTCATTATTGTGGTAAAATAGGTCATATGAAGAAGCACTATAGAAAAAGGTTGATTGATCAAAAATCCAACCAGGGAAGGCCTTAGTAGAAGACTCATATTGTAGGACATTTGAAGGAGGAGTTAACCTTCTATGCTTTTCATGGCCAAAAGACTAGCAAATCAATTCAAGTCATCTTCATGGTACATAGATCTAGGAGCATCATGTCATTTCACCAACAAGCAAGACTAGATCATGTAGTACATTGCTTGAAATGATTCCATGATCTTTGGCGGTGGGGAGGGATTGTTCAATGAGGAGTACACAATGGTTGGTAGAGGGAATGTGTAGATATTCTTTGGAGAGAAAAATCTAATTTTTCTCAATGTGTACTATGTGTCGAGAATGGAGAGCTTAATCTACTTTAGGTGAGTTAGATGATGAGGCATTGCCCCCATCTAAATGTCATTTTTAGCAGTCATGAATTCTACATAGTTGACAAAGAGACCAAAACTATTGCTCTTGGTGTAGAAGATCATAGGTTGTATAGACTGATTGACATTGGACAGATCAAAGAGCTTGTATTGGCAACCAAGAACGTATTAGACATCAATACACTTTGGCATTAGAGGTATGGGCACCTTAATTTATCCTACTTCTCTCAGGTGGCTTGAGAGAGCTTGGTAGGTGACTTCTTGACATCCAACAATAGATATTAGGATATTTGAAAAGCTTGCTAGGCAGGGAAGTAGCACAAAGCTCCACTTGATGACAAGCAAGCTTTGAGAGCTAAGATAGTCCTATAGTTTGTTCATGTAGATGTTTGTGAACCAATGAACATGCCATCTGTCATTGGTGTTGAGTATTTTCTTCTGTTTGTTGACGATTTTATTAGGAAAATATGGGTGTATTTTTTGAAATTAAAACCAAATGCGTTTAATGAATTTCAAAAGTTCAAAACATTAGTAAAAAAAGAAAGGTTGTTATATAACCACTCTTAGATTTGATAATGGAGGAGACTTCTGTTCAAAAGAACTCAACAACTTTTGCATTAAACATGATATTCGAGTGATAGTTCTCTAAACCCTACACTCCAATACAAAATGGGGTGGTTGAGAGGCGAAACTGCACTATCATGAAGAAGACTTGATTTGTGATGGAGAACAAGAGTATTCCCAAGAGGTTTTGGGCTAGAACTATATTTATAGCAGTATATTTGCTAAACGGATCTCTAACATAGGCGGTAAATCAAATACCTTAGAGGAAGCATGGTCTAGGAGGAAGCCCAAAGTAAGTCATTGTAAAGTCTTTGGTTCCATTGCCTATGCTTAGATTCCAAATGAAAATAGAACCAAGCTAGATCCTGAGAGTATGAAATTGATGATTATAGGGTATAACGACACCCATAAGGCTTATAGGTTGGTTGATGTTGACACTAATTGGCTGACCTTTAGTTGAGGTGTTGTGGTTGATGAAGGAATTGGACCTTTCTAGACTTCTCTAGAGTTCAAAATTACCAAAAAAAAACTTGCTATGGTTAAGGATTCAGGTGTTCAGCTGCAGGTAGCTCCACTTGAAGGGGAGAGGATTTTGAGCATGAGGAGTCTCTTAGGTAGGTAGTAGTCCTAGACTCTATTGATGACAACTTGGATCAACATTCCAAATACATAGGTACAAGCAACCCAAGTCACAGTGACAACATTGAGTTAGATGAAGAGGATACGAAGAAGAGACCAAAGTGGTGGCAAAGTTGCATTGGAGATGTTTGGACAAGTGAAATGATTGAGGGATAATCATTGAGGGGCAAGAGCAAGAGGAACATAGTCAACATTGCTCTAATAGCCAATATTCAAGGAGTTTATGAGCAATAGGTGTTTGAGGAGGCAAAAGGAAAACTTTAATTGAAAAAGACCATGGCAATCAAACATGAGTCTAATGAAAAATAAGAATTGGGACCTCATAAATCTTCCACTAGGGAAGAAACCCATTGGTTGCAAATGGGTGTATAAGGTCAAGTACAAGGCAAATGGTACAGTATACAAGTACAAAGTTTAGTTGGTTGTTCAAGGATTCCCATGGAGAGAGGACATATGACATCTTTGATTCTACACCAAAGATGAGCACCATCCAATTAGTCCTAGCCATGGCAACTTGGTTTGGTTGGATAGTCCATCAAATGGACATAAAAAGTGCCTTCCTTAATGGAGATTTGGAGTATGAAGTGTGCATTTACCAACGACAAGGTTTTCACATTATAGGGAAAAAGCATCTTGTGTGTTGATTTAAGAAAGATCTATATGGCCTAAAGCAGGGATCTAGGGCATGGTACTTAGTTGGTTGTTCAAGGATTCCCATGGAGAGAGGACATATGGCGTATTTGATTCTACACCAAAGATGAGCACCATCCAATTAGTCCTAGCCATGGCAACTTGGTTTGGTTGGATAGTCCATCAAATGGACATAAAAAGTGCCTTCCTTAATGGAGATTTGGAGTATGAAGTGTGCATTTACCAACAACAAGGTTTTCACATTATAGGGAAGAAGCATCTTGTGTGTTGATTTAAGAAAGATATGTATGGCCTAAAGCAGGGATCTAGGGCATGGTACATCAAAATTGATAGGTATTTGGTTGAACAGAGATTCTAGTAGAGCCCTTTAGATTTCAATATGTATTTCAAAAGCATAGATAATCATCTCATTCTACTAGTCATATATGTAGATGACATCATTATTACAAGTAGTGAGGCACATGATATTGATTAGATGAAATCTAGTATGAGTAAAGCTTTTGACGTGGCTGATCTAGACCTCTTACATTACTGCCTAGGTGTAGAAGTTTGGCAAATAGGTGGCATCATATTTGTCTCACAATCCAAATATGTTAGGATTTTGCTCAACAAATTTAAAATGATAGATTGCAAAATCTCATTTGCACCTATGGAGAAAGGGTTCAACCAATTCTAACTCTAAGACAGTTAATGAGTCTACCTACAGGCAACTAGTGGGGAGCCTAATATATCTTACAGCCACTAGACTTGATTTGAGCTATGTTGTGAGTTTCATTTCTAGATTCATGACAACATCAAAGATAAAACATTGGATTGTAGTGTGTTGAGATATGCGAAAGGGAAACTCAACTTTGGCATTTTGTATAGCAGAATCAAAGACCCTAGACTATGTGAATTTATAGATTTAGATTGAACAGGTTTTGTGGATGTCAAAAAATCCACTTTTGAATATGTTTCAGCCTTGGCATAGATGCAATCATATGGACCAGCAAGAAGCAACATGCAATAGCTCTTTCCTTGATTGAAGCAAAATATCGAGGAGTAGTAAAACTAACATGTGAGGCAGTTTGGTTTAGGAGGATTCTTTAAGATATGAAAATGCTACAAATTGAGTCTACATCCCTGTTCTGTGACAATTAAGGGGTGCTCAAACTTGACAAGAATCCAACCTTCCACGAGCTTAACAAATATGTGGAAATACATTGTCACTTCATTAGACAAGAAGATGGATCTATTATGTTGGAGTATTGTCCAATAGAGGATCAAACTACAAACATTCTTAAGCGAAACAATTTGCTATGAAATTGCTTGATATTAACAAAGGAGGAGATTACAATATATAGAGGTAGAAGAATACTGTAGACATTAAATGTCTAACTACCTCACCTACTGACTACTGTAGCAACAGTAGTATTGACCATTAACATAAGTAGAATATAATATTCTAACACCCTCCCTTAATGGTCAATCGCCTAACTAGCCTACAGAAAACAATCTGCAGGTCGTTGGTCACAAATTCTTCAGAACACTCTGCTGCTACGGAGACCCTCCCTGGATCTGCAGAATGTTGGTGACCAAAAACATCCAAAATAAAACATAAAAAGCTCTGCAACAAGAGACAAGAGCCTGCCACTGACTCTGCCACGTGAGAGAAGTCTGCCACCAACCCTCCCAGAATCTGCAGAACTGCTGACTAGAAGTCATCACAAAGTGTCAACGGCGTTGGATAGCAGAACGTCCTTCCAGAAGCCGAGACACCACGAAAAGCGGCCGCGATTTTAAGGATATCGGCAATAAGCGTCCGGGGCTTTTACTTGAGGAGAACGGCAGCCCGCTTGGTACCAGAAGCGGTTGTGCGATGTTAGCCTGCGACAGCGCGAGGAATGCGACAAAAGCAGGCGCAACAAACCACAATTTTTGAGGAAAAATCGTCGAAACCATGTGAAATACAAATCATGCGTTTTTGAAAAAGCGGTAAAACATAAGAAGGAATCCGCATTTCTGGTCTGAAACTCAAAAGTAGCCATCGGAGTTAGCCGGCTGAAAAGCGGAGGGTTTGGAACCCAGGAGCAGCTAGAATAGATCACCCGCCGCGAGAAATGAGCCTGAGCGAAAACACCGAGGAAAAAATCGGACGACAACCCATTTGAGATCTCGGAAAACCCACAGAATACGCAATCCCGGAAAATTTATCCGACTTAGGCAGAGGCACAAATTTGAGAGCCTGAGCACCGAGAGACACCGAAATCCTGAAACCGACCCATTTGAGATCGCGGAAAACCCAGAAGGAATCTGCAATTAAAAATAATTTTCGCCTTGGAATAGAGGGTAAAAACCCTAGACGAACTGGCAGAAACCCTAGCCGCCATGGATGCACAGAAAAATTGTAGAGAATTCTGACAATCTTCGTACCCGGTTGCAAAAACCCTAGCCGACTCTAGTACAGGCAAAAACGACCTGGTGAAAGCAGAAAATAGACGCCAGAAAGGTGAAACCCGCGCCTAGATTGCAACAGAAAATTCGCGGCAAGAAAAAAAGTCTGAAACACGCGTCCAGGAACGTGCAGAGAGGTCGCACCAGGAGACACCAGAAGAGGACGAAAACAACAGCGCACGGGCTGAAAAAAAAATAGTAAAAAAAACGCGCGCCCAAACAGACTTGCAAAGGTCACGTGAGGGTTACAAAGAATCCGCGCGGGCTAAAAAACGCTACTTCGGAGAGGTCACGAAGCAGAAAAATTCGTCCAACCAGGTCGCGTGCCAAAAGACAGACAAAAAAACGTGATTCAAGATCATTAAAACACATCTGAAGAGGGCGAAATCGCGACCAGCAAGGACGGAAATCACTGCAGTTGCAAGATCGCGCGACTTGCAAAGAATCCGCACCCAAAAAACAGAACAAAGAAAAAAACACACGGATTTAAGACGCGTTTTGAGCTACGAACTTTCAGAAACCCTCCATGAAATTTCAAACAGAGCCGCGATTTTTGCCTTCAACAGGAGCATGAAATCTCACGTGAAAAATTTTCACGAATTACAGATTTAAAAAAATTCGCCTAGAAACCCTAGTCGAATCTTGAGCCCTCCCGTAAGGGAGGCTCAGACCTGCTCTGATACCATGAAACAATTTGCTATGAAATTGCTTGATATTAACAAAGGAGGAGATTACAATATATAGAGGTAGAAGAATACTGTAGACATTAAATATGTCTAACTACCTCACCTACTGACTACTGTAGCAACAGTAGTATTGACCATTAACATAAGTAGAATATAATATTCTAACATTAACAAGTCTTGGGTCTTGGTAAATTTGTTAAATTTCTGGATAAGCTTGGTGTAGTTAGTAGATTGACCATGAAGGGAGGGTGTTAAAGGAATTCTTATTTAATAATGGTCAATTAGTTATTAATTGTAGGATTTAATAAAGTCATTTTGACATTAGGGTTTACTTCATGTTTTATTTCCTTTTAGTATTTTCTTTTTATTTATTCTGCATTCATATGTGGTTTGTCATCCTTCATTATAATTGTATATAAGAAAGCTTTCACTTCTTATTTAATCAACAAATATCTTGGTAATTTTTATGTGCTTGATTTTTGTAATACATAATTTCCTTCAAAAAATCCTGAAATGGTATACAAATCACTCTAGTTGCGAGTTGTTGGGGTTTTGTTGACAAGTAAGCGACAAAAAGTCAGGAAAATTCTCTACTTGTGATTTATTGAAAATATTGGTAAAAATTGGCCAGAACAATTGTGCCCTTGGACAAGTGCCGATTTATTTAAATTTTTGGAAGGTTTTTGCAATTATGGAAGAAATCTTTTGAAAAAAGTTGATTTAGGCTCAATAGGTGAAGACCAAATTCACTTGAGCCTAATAGATCACTAGGCTTAGAGTCATTCAATCCCCATAAAAAGTTAAATTTGTAGGGAAAATCATCGGTAGTAGGTAGAAAAGAGTATAATTGTAGATAGAATATGAGGACAAGATATCTTGGCATGCTATAATGTCCCCTTTTTAGAGAGCATCAGAGTTTGGTGGTTTAGCCTATTATCGGGTCCTCGTAGGCTAATAATGGTGATTAGAGGCCTCATTTTGGAGATATCTGGTTCTTCAGTTGGCAGTTTGTAGTGTTTGTCAGCTCCAAATCCTTGGCATATTGTAATGTCCCCTTATAGAATTATGCTAAATTTTGCCTTTAATCTTTTAAGCCAATATATTGAAAAGGATGCTTAAGATCAATATTGTAAAATGGTATACTTGAGAGCAATTCTAAGACTTAATGTATTCGATTTATCTATTTATGATTATGGAAAAATATGAGAATATGATGGAACAAAATATAAATTCGGTCTAGATATTTATATCTGTAACTATAACTGGTACAGATTTGACACCATAAGAAAATGCTATTTCTGAATTATTATCTGATTACACATGCATATATAGATCGGCCAAGTGGTGTCTTCCTTATTCACTCTTTCTGCTGTGTCAATCTTAAAATCATGCGATATAGGTGGAGGCTGAGTGTCTGAAGTCTTTCATATAATTCACAGCCCTCTTTCTGGATCAGATGCTCCCTTGGAGCGATCACAATCTCTGCAGAACAGTCTTAATATATCCAATAATTCGATAATATCTTTTTTGTGAAAATGATTGTTCTTTTATACTCTATTTTATATTTTACCCAAGCGACACAACCTTAAGGTTGCACCATAATGTAAAGACACGTCCATATGCATCTGGTCGGCCTTGATTAGAATAGTTAGTGAGTTGCTTCATTATGTAAGTCGGCCTCTATTTTAATGAATTGGGTTTTTAAGTGAGTCACCCTTGACAAACAAATATAATGAAGCAATTTCTTATACAAGTCGATTAGTATTTCTTATTAATACTTGATGTGAGGTCGCTTCTCATTAGGGATTACAATTATTTTATACTTATTTATATTATTTTGTGAAGTTCTTTAAGATGGTTTTTAAGTAGGATTATTAACATATTCAGAGGGTATGATGTTTAGGGGTTTCTGGCTTCATTTATATGTACTTACTATTTATAGTAAGTCAATGGGTTGTTAGAGGCCAACCTTACTATTTTTAGTGAGGCACCCTGGTGAGCAGAGAACTCAGTGGGCTTCTTCTTGGCATTGATGGAATTGATTTATGAGGTTTATTAATGGAGTTATGGTATTTAATTATTATTAAAGTTATACTTTAATAATAATTAATTATTTATAAAAGTGCACATCATTAAATGTTTAATTGACTTTATTATTAAAGGGGTATTTAATAATATAAAGTCAAATTATAAAAGCACTAGTTTTGGGCGCCCACTTTGAGGAATAATATAAAGTGCAAAAGAAAATGAGTTATATTTAATGATTGAATATACATGGGAAATCGTGCCATTTGGAGAAGGAGGTATATAAGTGCAATTTTGAAAAGCATTTCAAGGATTGATCATTTTCAACACTTGGCTTTTGGTGCTTTGGCATTTGGTGGTGAAACCAAGGGTTTTGCTGCAAATCAGTCTTGGAGAACGTTGTATCTCTTCGATTTTGCATCCTACAGGTGTGGAAGATCACCCGAGGGTTGCAGTCATTAGGTGGCTCTCACACAGAGGTCACATTGTGCTCATCGTGAAGATTATTTCAGGGGTTTGTGAAGAACACTATTGGTGATCAGAGTTATATCTGCTGTGAAATTTTTATTTGCTGATCATAAGCTTGCTGGGCCGCACTTTCAGACATTTCCAGACTGTACAATACATCCCTGCCAAGCCATACAGCTCACATTGAGGGTGGCGTTTGAAATCAAGGCTGAAATGCCTTGCCTTTGTGCATCTTATCACCTCTATTTGGAGTGGCCAGTCCTTGGGAGGCATTCTGAGGCGTTTTTAAGGTGGAGGAATTATCATCTAATGCTAGGTGTCCATATGTGGGGTTATGCTAGTTACTGTAATAGAGTTTCAGATTCACATTTTATATGCTAAGGCTATCTCGGGTATGAATTTATTGTTGTGCAAAGGAAATAATGATCTGATTTGAATATATATGTTGTATTTGCAAAACTATGTTTAATCAGATTTGAAATTGTTGCTTCAATTTAAGTATTTCTCTACTTTGCAAATATATGTATTTCTTTATATTTCCTGGCAATATAGCATCAAAAATCAAAGCAAGCAAAAATTTGAAAGAACAAACAAATTGAGCAAGGCAGAAATCCAGTTAGCAAGTGTCCACCTGGGGTGGGACATTTCACATGCTTTAAATTTGCCTTCTACTAAAAGAGTGTTAGCTTGCCATTTGATGACTTTATTGACATCCTTTTTCATAACCCAGTTCCATATCTTTGAGGGATGGAGAGATTGTAAAAGGGACCAAGGCATTTCACCAGCTTATTAGGTTCTCTCCATTCCTAACCCTTATTAACAAACCAATTAAGGGGGATGATCTTTCCAACTCAAATCAAGGACTTGTGAAAAATAATTTTAGACCCAGGGCTAGAATAATAACACTCCATTTTGTTATTAAGATTATCAAAGTTGCCTTTTTCCAAACTAGGAAAGAGGATAGAATCATCAATGAATTGACTTTCCAACATAGGTTCTTGATCTAGGAGTATTGGTCCTTTAATAGGTGGACCAAGGGAAACATGTTTGAATACAAAAAGAAGAGATTCAACAATAATGGCAAATGAAGGAACAAGGGTGCATCCTTGTCTATTAGACCTTTACAAGAGAAAAGGGAAGATAATTCACCATTCACATTAAATTGAGGAGATGCACTTTGAAATAGAACTTCACTATACCTGCAAAAAATATCACCAAAACCTAATTCTCACATAACTAGAAGAATAGAAGGCCATTCTATCCTATCATAGGATTTCTCAAAGTTTTGCAAGATCCTACAAGCATCCTATTGAAATTCATTAGCCCAACACATACCTTCCCAACTAGTGAGGAGGTTATCAAATATGTATCTTCCTTTTATAAAACCAATTTGTGTGGGAGATAAAATATTAGTGAAGACAATTTTCAGCATCTAGGCTATAGCATTGGCAAAAATCTTATAATACACATTGAGGAGGGAGTATGCCTCGAGTTTTTTATTTGAGTGCTATCTTGTTCCTTGGGGATAAGCTTAATAATGTCTCTAATATCTTTCCCCAAAGTTCCAACAAACACAACCTCCTTGCAGATCTCCAAGAGAGTAGGGGCCATCCAATTCATGTTGACTTCATCAAACTCAATAGGATATCTATCCTAGCCAGGGGATTTATCTTGCTCAAAGAGACAATAAATGTTTTGAGTTCATCTTAATTAATAGGAGCATGCATCCAATTAATAGAGTTACAATCAAGCTTACATGACAAGATCCTTTTTAAAACTTAGCTAGCCTTGGTGACATCCTCCTCTTCAACCCTATATGTAAAGAGATCCTTATAAAATAATTAAAAAATATCTCTAATCTTAGAATTGTCTTCCACAAGGGTATCCCAAATGTCCATGGTAGCGATTCTCTTCCTAGCCTGCTTAACTTTTAGGAAGTTAAAGAAAAATGTTGATCTTTTATCTCCCAACTTGAGCCAATTTAATCCGTGCCATTCAATGAACAATCTACAAGACTATTTTGAAGATCTTTCTCTATAGCAATGAGACTATCTTCAACTTTTTAAGAATACTTTAGCTTTTTTCTAGGCCGATCTTTACTGAAAGACTTAAAAAATATTTGAGCATAAAAAAATGAAGTAGACTAACCAAGAATATTAGAATGTCCCCTGAGCAAGTGACCCATAAATCAGGCAGGATATTCCCCATATTGTCACCAACTTATGGAAATTAGATAGAGCGATTTATGGAAGCAATTGAAATTGGCTATTTATAAAAGACCTCAAAAAATAAGCCTAAAAAATTGAAGTAGATCAACGAAGAATTTAAGAACGTTCTCTATTTAGGTGATTTGTAAGCTAGGGAGGATATTCCTCTCATGTAGTCACCAGCTTACAAAAAACTAGATAGAGTGAATTATGGAGTTAGTTGAAATTGACCATTACTTGCACAAGATTAAATTGCAATTAAGAACAAGAAGAGAAAAAACAATCACCATGGATAGTGGAGACAGAAGAAATAATGTGGGGAATTCCTTGTGCGCAAATACTTGACCATAATTGAGCCACATTCACTTAAGAACTCCAAATGGCTGCAATACAAAAGGTCAGTAACCAAATGCCATCTAAGAGCTCTCCCAAACAATTGAAAACTCTTCAAAGATTGATTTGCAAACTTTCAATAAATCCCTCACTTCGATATAGTTAAAATATGAGAACAATGCTCACATTTAGCTCCGAATACAAGAATTACAGACTCTACAAGCTCCGTCTATGCTTCTTTCAAGCTTACATTGTGTATATATATAGAGGTTCAAAGCCTTAGGAAATTTAGAAATGTGTGACCTTTCATCTCCCCCTTTGGAATGAGAGAGACATTGTGTGACTTTTCATCCTCCTTTTTGCAACTTTTTACCATATTTTGGATGGAAAAGACAAAGTGGGATGTCTCTCTCCTTTTGGAAAGAGACATGAAGGCAAAATAAGAAAAGAGAAAGTGGGGCATCCTCTTCTCTTTGATACTCTTCTTGTCCTCCATGTTTTGGAATCCATAACGTTTGAATACAAGTTTTAAATGGCATGCTTATTTTTAAAGCTTGCATAATTTTACAAGAGGAATTCACTTATTCAAACCTATTGAGGCTTTGATGCCATGAAGTACAAAAACTAGATTTATTTATATTGGATCATCAAGACCTCCCCAATGTTCCTCAAGTTAATAAGCCCCTCGATGGAAGAGTCATCCTTGAGGTGAACATTATTCATCTTGAATAAGCCTTTAAATGATTTGAACTGTTTGGGCACAAAGGAGGGAAAATCATCTACTTCAGTTGGATGATGATTAGACAAGGTAAAATGAATAGCCTTAACAACATTATTATTAACCAAGAGGGAGCATCAAAGAAATTTCTTTCTAGGTAAATTTTTTCAAGTTTGGAATATAGTTTCCAATTCTTTTTTTTTGCATATCACTCCAAGTGAACCATATCTCAATGTTGTCTACTTCACAACAACCGAGAGGGTCAATTAAATGTCTTTTCCTTTTGAAAGTAGACCAGAAGAAAAGTTCATTGCCTTTCCATTTAAATTTACTATCCCCCCATTTTATTTTCCTTACATTCAATCATATTAAAATCCTCTCTAAAAGTCTTAGGATAGAAGGTAGATGAGAGGAAAGCCAATTCCAAAGGTTTGAGTGTTCCTTATAATCATTTGGTCCATAGAAGGTATTCCAAAAACTTGTTTTTGAATAGAAATAATGACCTAGTAAACTCTTGAACAAGGTGAAGAACTTTTATCAAATATATATTCTACCTAGCAAGAGTTAAGTAGGATGACTGAACCTCCTTTCCCCTTGCTATGATTAGTGGAGATAGCAAAGGTTCTTGATCCAAATAAACTTTAGGGTACTTTCCAAATGTATCCAACAGATTTCACCTGTTGCACAAGCATCATATCAAGATCCTTTAATGACCTACAAAAGGTTCTAAAAACAAATCTCCTATATTGAGCTTTGAAACCACACATTCCAACTAATAATCTTATAGCACAACCAAATCTAGAAGCATATTATTTAGGCAAGAAGGCCCATAACCAAATCTAGAAGCATATTATTTAGGCGAGAAGGCCCATGACTTTAAATATTAATTTCTCTAAGCTAGGTGGTAACTTCACACCTCTACCCACTCCCTAGAGGAGATATTAGAGGTAATCTTTCAAATACTCAAAATCTCAAGCTGTTGGGCTAGGCCTTCAACTTTTGTCTTTTGATAGAGGATCTTTTCACAATATCTTTGGCAAACTTCATGCTAGTAGACCCTTATTTAGGGATCACATTGAAAGGTTGGGAAACACATTTCCTCATTTGAGGTTCATCCCTTGTAACAGATACCTCTTTATTCTCAAACCCCTATGAAGGTCAAATAGTCTTTTGGGAGGACACATGGAGAGATCTAGGATTGGACAATATTTCAGCCCTAATTGCTTCATGGTCTTCCACATCATGAAGCTCAGGTTGGTTAACCATAGGCATGATGGGAAGCTCATGCAGTTATGGATAAAAGATACGATTGATGGGAAGCTCATGCAGCTATGAAAATTAATTTTAGTTCAATGTATCACCCACATATAAAAGTGGTAAATAGGAGCTTAGGAAACTCATTGAGGTGTATAGCTGGTGAAAAGACGAAAAAATTGGGGTATGGCATTAGCGCAAGAAAAGTTTGCATACGATAATTCAATGAATAGGACTATATGGAAAATAAAATTCAGTTTGTATATGGTTAGCATCTGAGGAATATATTAGAGTTGAGGGGTATTGAAGTTGGACAAATGAAAGTGCTGAAGAAGAGGATTTTGTAGATTATATGAAAGGACTGTATGAGGAATTCAGAAGACAGTTGGAAATGATGAATGCTAAGTATAAAAAATAGATTGATAAGAAAAGGAGAGTTAAGGAATATGAGGTTGGAGATGAAGTTACAGTATATTTGAAGAAATAAATATTTCCACAAGGATCCTACGGTGAGTTGAACATGAGGAAATTTGGGCAATGTAAGACATAAGGAAATGTTTGAGTAATGCATACAAAGTTGAGTTTTCTGAAGGATTTGGAATATCTCTAGTAGCTAGTGTTGCATATTTGTATGAGTATGTTGCAGGTACAAAGAAAAAGAAAGGAAGTGTAGATGTAAATTGGAAGGTGTAGATAGCAGAAGAATAAATACAAGAAATTGAGGAGATTTGGGATAGTAGAGTTGGGAGGACTACAAGGAGCATAAATTATGAAGAATTCTTGGTAAAATGGAAAGGTAGGCCTATTGAGGATTCTACATTGATATCCATATTTGAGGTGAACTGTTATGTTTTTTCTTTAGTTGAAAGCTTTGAATGAAAGTGAGAGGCTCACTTTTCAATTCTTGGGGTGTTTTATGTAGGAGCATCCCAAGTATAAGAGCAATCTTGTGTCAACCAAAAATATTTGTTTCGTCCTTTATATATTTCCTTAGTTGTTGCATGTTCTTATTTTAGTCTTCATATGAGCACATAGATCAGCAAGTAGTAATTCTACCGTGCATGCTGCTGGTTCATCATAATGCAAATTGTAAGTAGAACATCTTAAGGGTGTCCTACTCATGTTATATGCTTAATTGTGTATTCAATGCATTTTTGTAAGTTGTGGCTTAGCACACCTACTTAAGAAATACTTATTTGGTTTTGTGTCATATGAGTTTGAGTCTTATGTCAAAAGATAACATTACTCATGTCTTTATTTGTCTTATGGAGGTTTGCGATTAAGGTAGCATTGACTTTGGAAGCTTACATCTTGCCAGACTTATGAAAGAAGGGTTATTTATATGTTTCAGAGTAATGCGTGTAGTTCCAAGGCAATCTCATAGGAGAAGTCTTTAATTAGTTGATCCATGATCCTTATCCTACATGCATGGGACAATGCACAACATTGTTGATTGAAGCAAGAACACTACATCATCTTTCTCTATAAAAGAGTGACATTTTCCACATTGAGGGGAAAAACCCAAGGTGGCCAAAATCTAGTTAGAGCAAGGAGTTTGGAGATCTTGAAGATTAGAGAGAGTACTTGAAAGAAGATTTGCTCTTAATTTTAGTGTTTTAGAAGCCACATGTGTTTATGCTTGTTGAGGATTGAAAATTAAGGTTGAAGCCTAAATTTGATTTTAAGCCCTAGCAACAGAGATTGCTAAGGTATTTTTAGATTGTGAATCAATATAGTGATGCTCATCTCAATTCTTGTGTATTTGAATTCCACCATGTAAGTTTTGAGAGTGATTTGTGTTTGGCTACATGGTTGGATAATCCTTAATTGGATCCTTTGTCCATGACTATTAGAAGCTCTTTGTCCTCTTTTTCAGACATTGTGTTGTACCCCAAATTAAAATTTTTGCTACACTTAGACATTTTGAAGAAATGAGTAAAAGTCTTGTTAAATTTGTCAAAAAAGGTCAAAATTTGGGTTTGCATGTCTTGCATGAGGGGTTAAAAAAAAAAAACTTGAAATTTCCAAAATCTGACGATTTGGGTTTTGCTCAGAGCACCTAATCTACAAAACCTAGATCTCAATTTTTCATCACTACTTTTAGGAAAACCCGTAACTATTTTAGAAATTTTCTAAAATAGTAACTTTTCTAGAAATTTTCTAAAATAGTAACTTTTTTTTCAAACGATATTGGCAAAATTTTTAAAAATAGAAAGTTGGTCCACCAGGGTTCAAACTGATTTTGATTGGCTCAAAATACTTCCTCATCAGGTGGTGCAGTCAGAATCACAAAAGGATCAGTTTTGCCCTAGTGGGTCTATTTTGCTTTTTCAATTTTAGAAAGCATTTTGGGAGCTCCAAAGTCATCAATGGAGGTCAGTCAGTTGCCAAGCGTCAGATTCAACATTCAAGCACTGAACAAAATATGAGATGATGAATGTGCACGAGGAACAAAGAGCGAAGGTGAAATTTGCAAAAATGACAAGTTTGCCAGCCATGGGCGCCCCAGAAGGATATAGGCACCCAACTTTTTAGGGCATCAAATGATGAAATAAGGGTTTGTGCTTCTAGGCAAAGTTGTTCAGATTCTTCCCAGCTTCGCAGTGAGTCCGACGGCGTCATCATCAGATCATTCAGTCACCCGGAATTCGAGATCTAACAAGGAGGTTTCAACCAAAAGACAAAAGAACAAATCATGAAAATCATTAAAAATTGTCTAAGTCAGGGAACTTTGGGTGCCCCAGGTGCCCAGGGGTGCCTAGTCTTTTGAGAGGTCAAACTTAGTAGTTAGGGTTTGCCGATGAGCTCAATCTCTTCAGAATTCAGTCAGCTTCATAATAGATATCCTCGTCAGATCATCAAACTTGTCAATCTTTGGCCAATCCAGATCAAGCTGAAGGCATAGAATGAAGGATCAAGTTTGAAGATGAAAATTAGATGAAAATATTCTAAGTTTGGAGGAGTTGAGTGCCCTTGGAGAGAATAGGCGCCCAAGATTTTGAAGCTTGAAATGATGGAATTTGCAGATACAGTCTCCAAGATCACCTTGTTAGATTCAACTAAGCTATCCAATAGAGCAGACGGTCAGTCAATCGGATTAGTGTAGCTCCCAGAATTGAGGATTCATCAGAAGATGAAAAGGAAATGAAGAACTTGAAAATCACACAAAAATGGCTAACACTGTGAAGGATGAGTGCCCTAGAAGGAGAAGGGCACCCATGGTTTTGAAGGATCAAACGAATTTTTTAGCTGAAGGTCCCTCCAAAATCACCTTCTCAGATTTGATCAGGTTCATGATGAAACATTCAGCTTGTCCGTTGGATCAATTTGGAAGCCAGAGATCAAAATCAAAGCGGGGTCCAAAATTGAGTAAAAAATGAAAAACTTAGAAAAATGGTTAAGTCTGGGAGAAATTAGTGCCTCAAGCCAAGAAGGGCGCCCAAGTTGCCTTGCCTTAGCCAATTTTTCAAATTTTTCAAAATTGCAAGATAAACATGAATGTCCAAGTTCAATGAACAGGGAAATTTTAGGGTTTTGAAGATAAAAGCAAAAGAAAGCAGGGTTTTCTCAAGTCTAGAGCTTATTTAAGAGGCCTTTATCATTCAATTTTCTTTGCAGGTGGCGTCCAAGTTGAAGAGGAGCAACAACTTTGAAGTTTTTATTTCAAGATTCAAGAGTTCAAGGTTGCTGATTTTAAAGAAGTTCTCCAGTAATTTTCAGACCAACAACATAAGACCTTGTTTTTTCATGCTTTTTTCATCCAGAACATCAAATTTTTTAAGAAGGTGGTCAAGGATTTCAATTTTCAGCCATCTGGGTCTTTTCATTTCATCATTTTGAAGAATTTTTGAAGAAATTTCTCAAGTTGCAGCAGCTGCTTTTTCCTTGCATTTCAGAGAAATCATTAGAGTTTTCAAATTTTGATCATCTGGGTTCTCTTAAAACAATCTTTTGAAGAAAACCTAGATCATAGCTTTTTCAAGAAAATTTCAGATCCTAGGGTTTGCTGCTTTTTCAATCAGCCCTCAATATTTTTCAAACTGATCAACTGGGTTCATCCCAAATCTTTTTCTGAACAAAACCCAGGTGCCAGCTTTTTTTTGGTGAAAATTTGAAGAAATTAGGGTTTGCTGCTTTTTTAGTCTACACTCAAAATTTTCAAAAACGGACAATCTGGGTTGTCTTTCAACAAAATTCTGAGCAAAACCCATATCTTAGAAAAATTTGTCCGTTTGAATAAGAAAAACCAGCATTCTAAAAATAGTAAGTTGCTCAAAACTTGTCTGAACCTAGGTGAGTTTACAGTCATTCTTCAAGGTTTTCAAAATGGATACACTCCCAATGATTTCAAGACCAAATCAGCTCTCTACCATGACTTCATCAAAACAGTTGAGATGGACTTGCATCACATCAAGCCGATGTTCAACGTACATGCTTTGGAGAACGCAAGTAACACTACAATCAGAAACCTAGGACACTCTGGACTTCTCACAGCGACATCCATTCCTATTTCAGTTCAGAGTCTCAAATTTGTAATTGCTTGCATCAAGCATTACAATCCGGCGACACGGGAGATTCAATCAGTAGATGGTAGATTGATTTGCAGTTTGAAACCTGACATGATCAAGAAATGCTTCTCAATTCCTCCTTGGCCTGAAAGTGTGACTATTTCTAAAGGTGAATTTGAAAGGATATGGGAGATGCACAAAGACAAATACAGTAAGAAGATTGCACAAAAATGGATGAAAGAAAAACATAGGACTTTGCCGAAGAACATCGGGCGGGGGGAGTTGAAAGATGAAATTGCTATCATGATCACCTTGCTCAACAGGGTCACTGGACAAGAAGATGCCACGAAATTTCAACCCTGGATGTTCTATGTCATACCTCACATCATGAAGAAGACTGAGTTCTATGATTGGGTAACCTTAATTAGTGATAGCCTCCACCGACAAATAACATAATACTTTCAGATTCATGAATTCCATATGGTTTCCTACCTAGTCTACCTAGTGGCCTTCCAGGGTCAATTCAGAGGGTTGAACACTGAGGGGTCCCTAAATGTACAACATATCTACAACTACTACCCTCAGTTGGAATTCACGAAATCATTGCACCATTACAAGAGGGTGAACGAGGCTTTCCTGATGCACACTGTACGAGACCTAGACAATGAGTTGCACATCCGTATCTCATCCACCGCCAGGGCAGCAATTGCAGAGTGGGCAAATTGGTTTATACAATTTCCTACTTTCACTTACCTTAGGGTCTATGGCTACTCCAGTGCTCCACTTATGCTATCGATATACCCATTAGATGAAGTTGTGTTCATGGAATTCGTTAGGCAAGCACATGATATCCACATAGTCTTGAGGAATAGAAAGAGACCTACCCTCAGTTTTCCATTGGGGCTGGGAATCTATACATGCAGATCAATAGCAGATGCTAAATCCATGGGTGATGAGTTGTCTAAACTCGGTCTCAAGCCTTACGGCGAGAGACGATCATATGACCCTCATGGTGTTTTTGCTTCCAGACTTGAGAAGAACTATGCTCACTTGCCAGCTCTTGAAGATTTTTGGGCGAATTGCAGAGATGAGTTCGAGGTGTGGAGACGTAGCTACAGCAGGCTCACTCTTCATCAGATGAAAGACTGCTTAGCAGAAGACATCGAGGGATTATCAAATGATGATGAGGATGTGCTTCTCCCCATGTACACTCGGAAGCGAATTGAAGATTAGCCCC
Source organism: Sequoia sempervirens (assembly GCA_007258455.2). NCBI lineage: Eukaryota > Viridiplantae > Streptophyta > Pinopsida > Cupressales > Cupressaceae > Sequoia > Sequoia sempervirens. The sequence goes on from VDFB02328283.1 coordinate 18,961, forward strand.
TTCCACAGGTCAATTGGGATAACAAGGAGTCCCTCTCAGTTGAAGAAAGGACAAGACAAGTCCTCAAACACAACAAAGTTTTCCTAGTCCTCAAAAGGAAGAAATCCATTCCAGCAACAGAGCCACCAAGAATAGTGTCAACACTTCCCTCTTCTTCCGGAACACAATCAAAAGGGAAAGGTGCAAGTCAGTCTCAAGAAGGTGTAAAGGGTAGTAGGTCAACTAAAAATGTAAGAAGGAGATTGGACTTCTCGGGTATAGTCATTCAGGAGCAGCCAACAACTGAAATAGAAGCGCCTCCAGAAGAGCCCATACCTCAAAAGGAAACAAAAGATGTTCCCTTAATACATGATCCTACACCATTGCCGAGGTCTTCGCCAATTCACATTGATTTGGAGATTGAAGAAGATGAAGAGGTTGTAGTTGAACCTCTCAACGAAGTTAGTAGAGATACTACTGTGTCTTGGCTTGAGAGCTCCTTGGGAAGGATAAGGATAAGACCTTCATATCAGGTGAATTTTGATGACCTTGACAATATCTATCAGGAAGCACCTAAAAAGAAAGCAAAGAAGCAAATTCACTTTGAGAGAAATCCTGATGGTGAAATGATCATGGAGACTGCTACACCTCCCGAAGACAAAAACAGAGATGAAGTGGATCTAGATGATTTCGTGATGGTGAAGGAAAATCTTGGCAAAAGCACCAGACATGCGGAAGTTAGTATGTTCAGAGTTGTATCTGAAAGCCTTCAAGAAAGAGTGATCAAAGATGGAGAAGATAAGGCAGCCCTTAAGGTTGAAATACAATAACTCAGGCTTTACATTTCTAACCTTGTCCATGGTACTTCACAGGCTACTTAGTTGCTGCCCCAGGTTCTAGAGGCACCAGTTGATTATCATCAATTGAGGCAGCTGGTAATATGTGGGAAGCAAACTCAAGAATGGATCGAGAGTTTTATCGTCAGAGGAAAAGAAGTCCTTGCACAGATGTTTCAGCTGAGGAATAACATGACTTACGTCAAGGCCTTCAAGGATTTGAACAGTCAATGGCATAAATGAAACCAAGGCATGAAATCATCATTGCAGATTTAGATACAGCCTATGGATCAATGGTTTCAAGAGAACACAAGAGGCAAATCCTTGCATGGAAAGAGTGTCACAGCTTCAAGGTGAGAACCTATGAGAGGATAGCTGAGGAGTTCGTTGCATACAGGCAGAGGGTGGTTGAAGCTTTTCTGTTCATAAATGAGTTTATCACAGAGATCCCTGCTCGCTGTCATCATGATGATGGTTCCTATGTCAAAATTGATGAAGTGCAAGCCCAGTTCCAGAGTGTTGTTCGTGGTAGTGATGGCGACATGAGTCAAATTTCCATGATGTCAGCAAAGTTCGAAAAAGTGGCCAATGAAGTTGAAGATTCCCTGAGATCGATTGCAGATGGAGAGGACATCTTAGAAAAGCAAAACTTTGCTATTGATAGTATTGATACACCTTCTAGAGACACAGTTTCTAACTTTTTAGCGGATGTGATCGAGATTTAAAGCAACTTTCTTCTAGAAGCTTTCTTCCGCTTTCTTTCTATTCTCGGAACAATTCTTATCTATTCTTTGAAGAAGAGAAAGAAGATAAAATGTAATAGTTGGCGCTTCCTGTTTTTCCTACTTTCTTAGGTGTTAGATGTTATCTTCTTTTAGTTTTAGAAATAAAGCTTGCTTGATAAGCAAGTCTTAGTTGTAAAAGCAAGGAGATTTTAGGGTTCCCTACTCCTTTGCTTAGGCTATAAATAAGAGCAGCTTGGCTCATTTATTTTCAACCATGCTTGTGATAACAAACACTGAGCCTATTAGTGCCTTCTATTGTTATTCAATGTTGTTCAATTGTGCTTATGATAGCAAATTGCTTAGTCTCTTTTAGCCAGCAAGTTGTTGTTGTAGTTGCTGTTCTCTTTGTGTAAGAACAAGTTTGCAAGTCTCTTTTAGCTGCAAATTCTCATTCTGTGCATGTGTTTAGTGTAATATTTGTTCTAGAAATTTGAGAAATAAAGTCTTGAGCCTCTTTTGCCCTGATATAATGTCTCAGATTTCCGTTTATTGTGTTATGCTTATGTGATCTTAATTTCAACTTGCATTGAAAGTAAGTAGGTGTATGTTGAGAAAGAGTTTATATAAGCACTTTGTCAGAGAATCAAACTTTGTTCATTTCTAATTCTCTTGCTCTGTGTTTTACTTGAGATATTAGAAACGTCATTAGCGTAGGTTAGTCGTAGTTGAAGTTCTAAATCAGAAAATCTCAGCTACGGTGTTTGAGTTTTACAAACCTTGTGCTCTAGCTGAACCAAAAAGATAGGCAACTTAGTTTTAGTTTACTTTCTTGAACACCATCAGCAAAGAGGGAGCTTCCCCTCCTAATTCGAAAAGCAGTTTTACTGTGCATAGCTGTCCGTTTCAAATTCACATTGTAGAGGTGTGAATTTAAACACCAACACATTGTTGAGTCCACATTGGGCTCATTAACTGTTTCTTACCTATCAGTCTTTAAGGGCTTTCTTTGAAGGTTCTAGGTTAGGACTATCCTTCCTCATATGACTGTCTTTTTTTGCATAGAAAGCACAAGTCAAGGCCTCCAAGCTTTTTCATCTTACAAAATCCAAGCAAATAAGCACTCTAGCATAAATTTTCAGGAGTGATGATTTAATTAATTGATTTCTTCAATTTGAATGACCTCCCCAATGGTTTTAGCAATTAAGACAATAGAAACCAGACATAAGAGGAATGATACATGAATCAATCCTTCTTGGGGAGGGAAAATGTACGAGTTCTTCAAGTTGAACTATAGGATCCTGGGGTAAATCCTTAAAGATTGATTTACCTATATTCCAATTCTTTTTGCCACTACCCTCTTGTGTATATTTCTAGTCTTGAAACACATAAAGAATAAACCTTTTCTAACATTCTTCCATTACTAATGTAGAACCCTGGGTTCTACTCCATATTGAAACTATGAAGGCAGAGCATCCTTAGCAGACAAACAAAGAATCTATTTTCAACCTCTGTTCTTCCTTATCAATAACTTTGTGCATTGCATCATTTGGAATCAACTTCAGAGCCGCAAGGAACTTGCTTGCTTATTGACATTTGGAGTTCTCTGGTTGCTCTATCAATGTCAAAAGCAGCTCCTTTAGAAACCTCTACCTTTTCATCGAATGATAAAGCTTGCTTGTAGTTTTTCTTTGCTTCCTTACTTCCAACTTTTATTTGAATACTCTTTCTTTTCTCCAAAAGGATGGGACATTTGCACGGTTTATAGGGGTTACAGGGACTGCCACTGCACTCTGACCTTTATGCAGGGATTGACAATCAGAAGCCCAGGAAACACAAGAATAAAAGAAAACCTATCGAACTTTTAGCATAACACATAACAGAAATGATCCCATGACACAAAACAACCCTCAACAGAAAAGCAACAAGGCAACAAAACATAACAACAAATCAAGGAAGATTAAGGACACAACACAAGAGAAGAAGAAAGGAGAGCAATGGAGGATGACTTTTTGTTGTCCCAAGGTAGTAGCTCCTTCCTCCTCTCTAAAATGAGATGATTTGGTTGTTGAGTATCATGTTTTCTTGTGTTCATTTTATTTGGTCGGTTTCAATAGAAGAAAATTGCATTACTTTCAAGTTTTGTTTCTGATGCATCCTTTGCAAATGATCTTCACAGGAGTGCATTATAAATCTGCAATAATTGACTGATTATATCTGCTTTTGGTATTAATAAGTTGCATAACTTTACTTTTTTTATGAATCTCAGCATTATAACCCAAAGTATTGGACTTCTTTCATATACATTCTTAAGGGAGACTGGACATGAAGATATTGTGGTCCCAATGGTAAATTAATATCCAAAGATACAATCTTTTTTTTTTCAGAACTAAAGGTTTTATCTATTTGAGTTGTGGAAAGCTGTGGCATGTGCCACTTTCAGATTACCATCGTATACATTACTTGGTGTTTTTATTTTCCATGATATTTTGTATGGAGCCCTGATATATTTTCAAATCCATCTGTAGGTGGATTATGAAACTCCTCTTGGTGGACAACGGAAAAGGTTGATTCGTTCCACTCCAGAGGATTGGTCTCATAATTTATCAACACTATTGCAATGGTCTCCTTACACATTAGAATCTGATCTACTCAAACAAGTAAGATACACATTTCATTTTTCTAAAGTTTTGCCAGGACAAAGTTTGCAAGCACTTGAAGGTTGTGCCTGTGTGAATATGCTACTCTTATTACAGTAATAAAATTGCTGTTATCGCTTTGAAAATTAAAACTATGCAGCTCTGGTCATTCATATCTAACTTCGTTATTCATTTAGAAATTTATCATGATTCAAGCTTTGGAGGTATTGTAAGCAAGCATTTGATAGGAACATCTTCTGAGATAATATGAGGGTGGGGGACATGGATTGTAGCCATATCATTATTCATTTTATTATTATGTATTTGATTTGGTATTAGTAGCGAGGTTTGTTTCCTTTTTCTCCTCCAGTTCTGTATTACAGAATTTGCAGGATAAATCTCATAATTTTCTCTTTGCACCTTATATAATGTATGTTATATTAACTGTGATTTATCTTGTGGCATATCCTTGGGAGCCATTTGAACTATACATTTGTTAAAGAGAGAATCTAAACACTGATAAAGAAGTTTGCAATATTTATTTGGATTGTACATCTTTTAAGGCGAAGGTGGCTGGATAGTAACATTACGGGCTCCAGTTCTGTTCCAGACAGTGTCCAGTCTAGCTTTGACTTTTGTCAACAGGGCTTGGGGATGTGAACACAGGAGATTGAGTACAAGACTTCAACCTTAGTTTGGGATTGTATGTGATGAGCCCTGCTGGCTCTCAGCTCAAAACCCTCAATTTCTTAAGTCTTTAAATGTTTTTTTAAGTTTTTAGAGAAATCTTAATAGACAGAAGAGAAGGGGCGCAGCATATTTTTGCTCATAAAATATGAATTTGATCTTATTTCTTCAAAAGGAAAGTACAGAATATATTATTTAACTCCAACAAATAGATTGAGAATGATAAACATACCAAGAAGGCTCCAGATTATTTTAAATAAAGAAATGGCCAGATCTACAGCTGGAAATGGTGAAAACAAGCATGAAGGCACGCCAAGACTCCAGAAGTGGTTTCTCCTGCTCAGAAACTGGTCACAATGCTATGAAATAACAAGGCGCCCATGATAGAAGCCCAAAACCCCACAAAAGGAAGGCGTTTCACTTTATTCCTTCACACGCCTTTCTCAAGGCACAAACCCCAAAGCAGGCCGTACGGCTATGAAAAGGAGAGGTAGAATCTCTGATGAAGAATCTCTGAAGCTGTAGAAGGACGCCACCAAGAAACCCTCAATTATTGTCAAGAACAAACAACTGCATAAATGAAATCCCTGTCTGCAACTGTAGAACCTCTGTGTGAAGCTCTCAACTGTACTGATTCAGCTGATCTTTCACAGCCTCAAAAGTACTCAACACTGAAGAGTTTTTCGTTCTCAATGGACAAATTGATCATACCCTGGTCACAGGAGAATGCTCAGAAGAAAATGCACAAGGCAAATTGAAATAGTCAAAAGTTATGAGTTTCAATTGCCAGAAATGCCCTTTTATGCAAAGGCACGCATTTCAAGAAGAATACGCCACTTTTAGGTTTTAAAATCTTTTAATTAATATTTAATTCATCTCAATAGTTCATGAATTAAATACTTGGCGCACTTTTAATATTTTAAGCCATTAAAATATTAAATCCCTCTTTTGAACATTTTAAGTGATATAAAAATATTATTAAAGTCAATGTGACTTTAATAAAAGGCGTATAAGTTAAATAATTAACTTAATCACTTAAAATTCCATAATACGCTCAAAACTCAGGATAATCCCGTGCCGTCAGAAGCTGTGAACTCCTGGAATGCCAACGCTCGCTGTGATCCAATCACTGTCCACTGAAAACAAGAACAATCCAACTCTCCAGAATGCATCACTGACCCTCTAACCAAACTGGCTAGCCCACAAGGGTCCAATAAAGGGCTAACACACCATCAACCATGATCATGCCGAAAACGGGGACATTACATTGTACCGGATTATTTAAACCTAGTTAACAACATTTGAAGAGAATCATGATCAACTTCAGGATCTGTTTCAAGGAAGTCAATGATAGTTTAGAAATGCTAGTTTTCTACAACTAGGACAATTTCTTGGTTTGATTATTTATGTTTTGGTGAGACTTAATGTTCATAGACTGGAAATATTGCTGGCTAATATAAGCTGTGTGCCTCAGGTGGTAGTTTACCAATGCATGTCTCATCATTACCATTTCTCAAGAGGCAATAAGGAAGTAATTAATCAATCTCACATTTTGTTCATATGGTTGAACTAAATAATTGACTTTTTTATTGAAGCTGCTGAGATGGCATCATAAAGATGTTTACCATATAGTGCAGCTTACCAGTCCTAGGTTTCATCTAAATTTTTAATTGGATCTCAACTCCTTATTTCTATTTTGAAAATTGGAATCGTCATTATTCATTGCTTTCTTTCTTTACTTTTGGATTGAAAATGGAATATAGGTGGAAGACTATTGTTGCACCCCTATGAAATTCATGAAGCTCAATGTTCATATATAACTTTTGCTCATTTGTTATCAATGTGATGCTTGTTTGTGTGTCAATCCAATTCAATTTATTCTCTTCCCAGTTAGTTAGCAAGGTTATCATGTTATAATCTTTATTCTTCAACTAATGACTTTTTCAGGATGATGGCGATCACCATGAGTTTGACAAAGAATAATGATGATGTTTGAGACAATGTAAGGTATCAGCAGAGGGGAAAGAATAAAAGGATGGCTTAAGCGAGTCATTTTCTCCCTCTTGGTGTAAATGAGTAAAAGTTCTGCCTAGGTGCACTTTCTAGGTGGCCCAACCATCCTAAACCCTTGCCAAACCATTGTAAAATGACTAAGTTACCAGTTTGTGTTCGGGTTCGCAGGTTCGGTCAAAAACAATTTTGGGGTTGGGTTCGTCCATTCAAAAACATATAAAAATAAAAAATATATACATATTTACAACAGTAATTAAGTTCAAAATACCACACATAGCATCAGATATTGTATAATAAACAAAACCACCATAAAAATAAAAAAACATTAGAATGTCAGTTAGTCAAACTCAAATGTCATGATGTATATTATATATTAAAATTAACTACATTGCTGCATTTCTCCTTATAGGTAAGCAGCAGGGAAGATTGTCCAATTGGATGACGATATCATAGATGAAGACTTGTAGGCAAACTTGGAAACTTGGACTTGGAGAGTACATGGCAAATTAAATGAATTCAATAGGAGTTTGCATTCCACCTCAATTAAGATCTTCAAAAATTAAGACCTTCAAATCCACACAAACGTTCCTGGTGGACATGATTTTAGGGTTAGGGGGAAAATTGGGCTTCAATTTTTTTAAAAATGTGAAAAAATGTTGAAAATGCCCAAAGTCGGCTCGGATCTGCTTGGGTTCGGCAAGGCCAGACCCACAGTTTGTGGGCCAGACTCTGTCCGAACCCATAGGGGATTGGACCCCGAACTCGGGTCGGGCAGACTGTGATCCGTTTTCCCCCTTTGGCGAACTGGTAACATAGAAAAATGACATGAATGAGGATAAATTCCCCAAAGGCTTAAGAATTGCCAAAAAAACTGGTGGTCTGTACCTAACTGCCATAGTAAACTTCCGGTTTAGGTCTGAAACAGGGATAAGACAACAAAAAGTATTGCCTAATAAAAATTTGCAAGTTCAAAGCCAGTGCGCAGGAGAGAAGAGTTTGCCATGTTTTCAAAAGATGGTCAAATTGGTTTAAGTGGCAGAAAACTCTGCCAGCATTGGAAGGGTGCCAAAGTCAAATATAAGCTTTGCCTTGGCTCAAGTGCTTCAAATTTCTGCCTGGCTTAAGTGGCAAATGCCCCCGCTTGGGATAGCAATGGATGGCTTAAGTGTTATAAATTTTCACCTGCAGTAAGAAACATGTGATGAGCCTAACTGGCTCCAACTCAACCTCTGAACAATAACTGCTTTTTTTTGTGTTTTGTTTGGTTTTTGATGAATTTTAAAGAAGAATTGTAGACAGAAGTAGAAGGTGCGCCAAGCATAAATGAATATAAAACTGAATTTAAAACTAAATCTGAGAAACGGTAATTGTATTATGTGATAAACAACTGCTACAAATAGATCATGAACGACAAACATACCCAAATAGCTCCAGATTAATTAAATAAAGAATTTTTGCACTTGCTAGGCAAGAATGGCTGAAACTGAGTAAATGCAACGCCTGGAGCCTGGATTGACTTTCTCCCACGCAGAGACTGGAGGAAAGCAGCTGAGAAGTGTAGGCGCCAACAATGGAGCACAAAAAAGGCCAGAAAGAGAGGCATTTTTGCCTCTAGCTCCCAAACGCCCTTTTTAGGTGACACGCCTTTCAAGGCAAAGTACGACCTTTGAATGCTGAATGACAATCTTTATTGAAAACTAAAAAAGAAGTAAAGATGGCGTCCTAGATTTGTAAGCCCTCTTCTTATTGAACCCTGTAAACTTTTGAATAGAATAGCTTTGAAAGCACAGATGAACTCCTGAATTGAAGCTCCCACAATTGCAATCATTCACCTGGTATTCCACAGTCTCACAATCACACATCAATGAAGAATTTCTGCTCTCCAATGAAGAAGTTTCCTAAAACCCTTGTCCTTAGACAAAAACCATAGAGAAGAAAATATCAAGCAATGTCAAATAATCAAGAAGTGAGTTTGAATTGCCTTTCCTTCCTTATATCTCCCAAAAAGGCACGCACTTCTAAAAGTCACACACTTTTGCTTTTAAAATACATTAAATTGTATTTAAATCCCTTTCAATAGTTTTTAATCCCACTTTATGAAGTGAGCACACCCTTAGTATGACTTAAGTGATTTATTTTATCACTTTATAATCCTTAAGTCACCTTTTAAATATATTTAAGTGGCTTTTAACTTTTATAAAGTCAATTTGACTTTATAATTTACCAATAAGTTAAATAATTAACTTAACCACCAAAATATTCATAACTCCCTCCAAATTCAGTATTTTTCCGTGCCGTCAGAAGCTAGTGAACACTGAGGTACAGATGCCTGCAATGAATCCACTACTGAAGTGAAGGAGTGGAAATGACAATACCCACCAAAACGGTCACTAACCCCCCAACCAGATCTTGTCAGCTTACGAGGGTCCAAGAAATAGACGTTATCACAAAACAAGATCACGCTAAAAAGGGGAGACATTACAAAACATGTATAAATTGACTAAAATTTCTGCCAAGGATGGCAATAAGTGATTCAATCTCCTCCATAGCTTTTAAAAGATAGCAAAAAATGGCATAGGTAAGAGAAGCACACACTAGAGGTGATTTAGCTACACTAAAGTTATGCTTAATTCATGAAAAAGTGGTCAAAGACAGAGGGGTGTATGTTTGAGCTGTTTTAGCCAAGTTAAATGATTTTAAGTAATGCAAAAGGGTGGCATAATTGTAAGATACCTCAATCCAGCTTTGAATAAAGATGGAAATATCATTTAAGATCTCTGTCTAGGTGTAAGCTAGTGAATCTTCTGCCCACCAAGAGGATGGCAATTAGTGACATAAGTTCCACCCAAAAAGTAGCAAATATCCCTTGTAAGTGCGCATTGGAGTAGGGTGACTTTTTGAATCATAAGTGCTTATCATGCCCAGTTGTATTGTTAACCAAAGTAGAACTTTCCTGCTGCATGTGTCACCACATTCAAGTTAGCACCCACAGTTTTTTATGACTCATGTGATCAGGGTTGAAGGCAGTCCAGATCAGTTTTAATACAAAAAACAAGAGCAAAAGGTAGAGATATGTTGGCACTGAAATCAACAGAAGCTACTGCAGCAGAGCAGCGACTTATAGCATATCAGATCAGCAGGGTTCCAATCTACGGTACAGGAGTGATCATTCTTCATATTACCTCAGTTTTCTGTTCTTCAACCCTTTTTGACAAATTTCACGTCAATCTTTATCAAAGGTACCTGATGTCAGCAATAATTTGCATTGTACGCGTAGGGTTCAGATGCAATTTTAGTCTTCTAACATCAGACATACTGCTGATTGCACCCACCCCTCCACGGTTGCTAAGATGTCGATATGGCAAATCCATCATTTAGTGATCACTTTTTAGTTTTTAGATTTTAATTTTCAGTCTTTGTGACAACAGATCTTCAGAATAAACAAGAGGCATTGTAATGATCTTCAATGACATTTCCTGATAAGTTATTTTTCCATCTATTTGTCATTCAAAGTATTTCAATGATAATAACTTGATTTTCATCGTAGGATATTGTTGAAGAAGTTTGGTGTTGCAAAGTTGATAAGGGGTAGAGGCTGGATTTCATAGATAAAAGGGTGTTTTCAGATTCAAGACTTAAAAACCGAATTGTTAGAGTTTCAATATTCATCATAGGGTCTTGTTGATGTGTTTTTTGTGATGGCACCAACACAGAATAAAGTTACCAACGGCGACTCTATCCTCTCTTGAACAAAATCTCCTGCATGCTAAGATTGCTAAAAAGATCATGCATTCAACTCCAAGGTTCCTTCATGCAGTGGATAGTCTTAGTTGGCTTGATGTGATTTGCTGGTATTTCAAGGGGACTTACAAAATTGTTCAATAGCGGAGAAAGGAGTTTGAATGCTCGAAAGGTTTGTCTATAAAGCTCTTGTTCCCTAAACTAACCAGAAAGTACTGAATTTAAATGAGTGCAGGGTTTAGAAAGTCTAAATTCTACCCTAAATAGTGGGATATGGAGCTCAACTTCAGCAAACTTCAATCGGACTTCGACTTGCCTCGCGTCGGACAGCTTCCACGGAGTCGGTGCAATCTCAAGGGAGGTGACTAAAGATATTCAAACCGCCGCTTGACATGAAGATACCATCACAACGACGCATACCATCATTCAAACTGTGATTGAAGTTAGGTCCACAACGTTTCCAGTTGACCACACAAGGTGAACACACCATCAGTGAGCCCACTAGTGGTATGGATAAGCGAAGCTTGCTTAGACCAAACACCACATTCCATTATTACTATCTGCTTGCATGAAATGAAATTTACTCTACTTTAAGCTACTATTCGAATCAAAAGGACGAAGAAACTTTGCTAGCTACTCACAACAAAAGACAAGATCATCATCAATGAAAACTATTTTTATTGAGAGAGTGTTCAAAACAATTTCTTACATAGTTTTCAAAGGAAAAACTTTCCTTCTTCAAACTATCCTACCAATCTATGCTACACTATCAATCTCTCCACTATTCTATGATCCTAATCTAATGTCTAATCAATTACAAATGAGGGGGGATGCCCCTTTTATAGCTGGCCAAGTCCAATGGACGACTCAGATTACAATTAGATGGATGTCCCAAATTGTGCCACCTCAACCCTAACCCTAAAAAGAGGAGTGGAGTAATAAATGAACAATTAATGTCCACCATCCTCTAGAAGATTCCTGTTCATAGACGCATTTGCATTTTTCTTCCTTTGACTACAAACTAGATGAGTCTGATCATCATGGCTTCAATCAGCATGGCAGGCATGTTCTCAATCTGAAACTTCAAGGTTGTAACCTTTTAACTTGTTTGATGGTGATTTTCTTCCTTCTTGCTACTGCATCTTGAGTTGTACGAAGCATGCTGGAGAACATCTTTTGGGTCATCGAAGGACTTCACACTCAAGGGGAATTTCTTTGCTTTTCTCTTTAGCCCATTCTACTGTCATTCTTTAACATTGAAGCCTTTTGTTCACTCCTCATCCTTAGCCTTGAGGGCGTTTTAGTGCCTGAGGATGATCTTTTTCTTAGCTGTCACTCTTCAACTCTTCAATGCCTGAGCCTTCATCTTTTCCTTCATTTTGAACTTGAAAGATTTTCTTGTCTTGGATTCAATCATTCCCGCTTGCCATTCGCCTGACAACGTTGGGTGCATATTGAGCCTGTGAGGAGAAATTCCAACACTTAGCCATTTCTTCCAACATCTCCCTTCATGATTTTATCATCTTGGACTATTTGCTTCATCATTTCAAGTCATCGTGCTTTGGCCCCGTCGTTCATCCTGCAAAACAAATAAAGAGAAGAGCATTAGAACACTTAATAATATAAACTCACTTCACTCACCTGATTTTCATGCTTTGACTTCCAAGGTCTGAGTGATCTCCGGATCTGATAGGGTTCATCATTTTTCTCTAGTAAACTTTGCTTTCTTCATACTCTTTTATCATAGGCGTACTTTGACCATGTATCCTCCTTGATGCTCATTTTGATGCCTTAGAAACTTTCATCTGCCTTGAGGGTGCGTTTAGAGGGTGTTGCTTTATTCTCCCATCCTCAGCAAATATCACATGTTAACTTATCTTCACCTCAACTTGCTTAGAGCACACATCATGTCCTGAACTCCATATCTCTTCCCTTAGAAAACTCTCACCCATGTTGATTTTGGCTCATAATGCCTCACGTAAGCTTGGGTGCATTTTAGACCTTTGTGTCTTCATTTCCTCTAACCTTAGCCAATTTTTCAAATTCCTTCTCCATGATGGGCACATTTCAACTCAGACAAGTCTCTCTTAGAATTTTTACCCTTCTTGGGGGCGCATCTTGAAGGGTGATGTTTGATTTCTCTTTGCCTTAGAAAATTTTCCAACCAACATGATACCCCCTTTTGCCTTAGCCAAATTTCCAACCCATCCGCCTTAGAAATAATTTATCTCCTCTAGAAAATTCATCAACTAGGCGCCCGAGTAAAATTTCCATCCTAAAGTCTCAGGCAAGGCGTGAAAAGTTTCAAAATCATCTCCTTGTCGAAGATATCCAGTACCCAGAAGAAAATTCCCCTCAAAAAATGCAAAATCCATGTGTATCACTACGAAAGGGGACATTT
>VDFB02328284.1:0-19968 GCA_007258455.2 Sequoia sempervirens
AAAATGTTTAATTTTATTAACTGGATTTTACTACATATTTGAATTGCAATTCATTTTGAAAAATGTTCTATAATTATTCAAAAATAGTTGATTTCATTGTTTTGTGGTTTGAATTCTAATGGTTGTGTGAACCAGAATCAAACAAGATTGCGATATAAATCTTTCAAAGCTTGCAAAAACGATGGTGAGAGTTGATTGCATAGCACATGGAAGTGACAAAAAATCACAATTCAGTGTATGGTACATACAACAAAGCTTGTGGAAGAAATCTAAGTACAAATTATCTTGGTGTATGCATCAGATTGTTGCAGGTGAAATGCATATTGTAATTGCTGGAAATTGAATTAATTAATGGAATTTTGTTTTGTGGATGTAGCCCAAGATTGCATGTTAATTCTTGTTGTCTTGCCTCTTTATTTCTATGAATTTTTTCATTCCTTTATTCATTATTTTGTTTCGTTTATAAATTTTCATTTAATTGGTGATTCAATCCCTCTATTTCTTTCTTGCAATTCCTAACACTTTCTACCATAATTTGAGTATTTAATCTTATTATTCAACTATGTAAAACTTTTGTCCATTACCACTTTACTTAGGAATTCTAAGGGGTTCCAATAGGCCAATTCATCTTAAGAATATGTAGGTTACAAATCTCTCTTTTATTATAAATTGGTCCTAGAACATCCCCATCATTATAACATTTTTTAGGAACTTTAGAAATTCTAAATACTTAAATTTTAAAGAAAATAAGCCTTGAATAAGTTCTCTTCCTAATAGTATTATGATCATCAAAATCATCTCAAAAATTTCTATTCCAAGATTATGTTTGTACAATTCTTATATATTTTTGCCACTAATCCCTTTGGATCAAACCAAAAATTCATGTCATGTATGGATAAATTCACCATAGGCGTTTTAGCTTAAAATATCTTTGCATGTAATAAGAAAGTTAAATAATATGATATGATAGAGATAATTCATTCAACACTTGGCCTATTCTATTGGGGATTTTAGGCAGGATGGAGCAATTAATTAATCAAATATAAATACAAATACAAAAATTAAATGATAGAGAGTGAATTACATAAACACAAAAGAAATTTAATGTGGTTCACCCAATGTAGGTTGCGTCCATAGAACAATTGTTCAATTTTATTAATATTCAAAAAATAATAAGCTCACAATAACCAACAATAATACATTGCTTCGTGCAACTTCAACACCTCATGTTTTTCTCTACACAACATACTACACTTTTGTTCTTGTGTGTGCCTTTTACCCAATGCTCTACCTTCATGCGTGATTTCTCAACTTCCATCCACATGTCGTTGCATGCTCTTTCAACTTCTCTCATGCACTCCTTGTTGTGTGCTACTTCTACTTCTCATGCATGCCTCTTTGCATTCCATATTTGTAGCAAGATAACTATCACAATTTTAGGCAATTACTAATTAATTTAAATTGTATTTATTTATCAAAATGCCTTTAATAAAAAGGGGGAAACAATGGCTTCCAAATTCATTAAAATTCAACATCGAAGTATGACCAAGCTCCACAAACTAACATATTTATAATAGATGGGACCTTCTAAGCTTCACTAATTTTCTTAGTGAATTCTAGCAGCACTAATTTATCACTCACATATATGGGTAGTATATAGGGTGGACCTGTGAAACCACGTACTCTAATGTATTTGAAATATAGGAATTAACTGAATCAATTTCCCTATTTGGAAATAATAGTTGTAGCTTCAAGGTTAGGAGTTCATTCAAATTACTCATCAATAAATTGATTAAATAAAATACAAAAGCATCATTAACTCTCTTGAAATGTTTCAGACTTTTTATGTGTTCTAATCAAGGTTAATATGCAAACACATTTTTTTAACCTAGGGCTATCACTCCATAGTTAACTGCATAAATAATACCATTCTCACCATTAATTATATCAAATAATAAGTCATATAAAACTTAATAGCTTCTAAACTTCATATAATTTTTTGTGCAAATTGTTATTGATGAAGAATGTCCAATCAATCTTGACTTTATTTTCCAAAATATTAGTAATAAACCTCAACATTCATAGTTGAATCTCCCCAAAATTTTAATTTCCTAAAGCCCTATTCAATAGAGTGACCAGATCATTTATTTCCATTTGCAAAACACTTATAAAGAGTGCTTTAGGAAGCCTTGAGGTAGATATTCTTGGCTTAGTTAGTCAATTCCTATTTAAAATTTTATAACACAAATTAGGATCTTTATTGGAAAAAATTATAGCTAAGGAAATAGTCAATATATCATATTTTGGGTGATTTAATTAGGATCTAGAAGGTTTCTTCTATATTTTATGGATAGATTTTTAGTGTGACCGATGATGTAGCATGGGCTAACTACACTTGATCCATGAGCATTTCAAGTATAATTAAGCCACTAAGCATCAATCCAATAAGATCATTCAATGCAAACTAAGATAAGAAGCCATTAAAACTAACATATTAAAATGTGAAAGCTTCAAAAAACACCTATTCTAATCCATTGAAACTTATCCTATTGGGGGAGTAGTGTCGCATTGATGTGGAATGGTGACCCTTTCCCAATCCCATGGATAATGAGCTTGTTTTGATCGATTCTATTGAAGAGAATCAACGAAACTGATGAAAGATGTATTGTAAAACATGATGAAAGCTATTTTAACATGATAAATGTTTGTGATAATCGATGTGAGTGTATGCAAGCTATTCTAAATGTATACAAGATTCAAAAAATTTAAAACCCTAATTATAAGATATACTAAATGGATGCAATTAGGTTACCATGGAAGCCATTAATGGATGCTCTAAGCTAATAATGCGTGACAATCTAAAAGAATGACAAAACATAAAATGTGGAGTGCAAGGTGAAGTGGATTTTAACGACGTCTGCACTACTACAAAAAGATGGACCTATTTCAATAGATGCAAAGCTCTATTTGCAGAATGAGGAAAGTGAAACTAATGGCAGATCAAAGGATCAATCAACGGTCAGAATGAAAGGAAGATGGAGGCATGGATCATGGATTCCCATCAAGGATTAAGTATGCAAGATGATAGTTAATCAAGCGCTTACATTCATCCAAACAAACACACTTTCAAAACTTACACAAAAAGTGTGTTGAAAGTTTGTTACGAAAAGGAATATATTCTCTTCTTTTTTTAAATGGGAGTGAAGAAAACATTCTCATGGGTAGAGAATTAGTCAGGCACGTAATTAAAAACCCGACTTAATTGTGCAAAGAGAATGTTACATGAGAATATTCCTTTTGGAAGGATGCAAAGAGGAGGCAATTCCTTACAGTGGGAGGATTAGATTTAATTGAAGTAATTTGGAAATGGTGAAATAAAGGTTCCAGTGTATGCAGAATTGGGGGGCTAAGGATGTTAAATTTAAATAATTTATTTATTTGGCAGAAAGAGGATCTAATGATATGATATTTAATTAAATAGCAGGATTTATTTACAATTAAATAAAGAGGAACTTAGGAGTTTAAATTGGGGCAAGTTGGTTATCAATTTAGGGATGAAGGGTTGAAGATAGAGAGGTGGTGAATTAACCTAATTTTTGGTGTAAATCAACTCTTGTACCTGAATTAATTCCCAGTTCACTAGGGACTTATTTACACCTATTAGGTTTACTTAGGTCATAGGACAAGAAGTTGCACAGAAGGGTGTTGTTGTCATTAGTTGTTATCTTATCTTTACTTATGTATGTAGACCTTTAGAGTTAAGTGTGATTAGTTGTCTCATGTCATATGATTAAGACGCCTGCATGCAATCTATGACATCTTAATATATCTTTTCTATATAACCAAGGGGTCTCTACTTCATTGGAAACACAATCATATCATTGAATCATATTGATAAGAATACAGTTTATTCTTGTCACATTCTATTCTCTCTCTTTGTGCTTTCTATTTGGTCTCAAGATCTTTGCAGCCATAGCCAATTCTAACATGGTATTAGAGTGGGTTGGATGCCATTGAATGAATCCTTTTCTAAAGAGATGGTATTTAAAATATCTTGAATTTGAAGTATGCTCTTACTATATGCTTTCATCATATGATGATGGGAGAATCGAAAACTTGATAGAAATACTACAGAGATTTGGGAGGGTTCCATTTTTTGGCTCTTTTATTGTGCAAATTCAGGTGGGAATTTCGTTCTGAACAAATCTAAAGCTCTGTTACCATTTTGGAAGGTTCAATAAGAATAATTGTTCCTTTTGTTTCATCTAAATTAGACATGAGGCCAAATCTATGAGGTTTGATGTTAAAATTTGGTTGCTAGATCCGAAAGCTAGTTGTATTTTTGGCACTTTGGAACTGAAATCCAACCATTAAATTTGCATCCAAGGGCAAAAACCTAAGATGGAAGCCCTATAAATTCATCAATTAAGAGACGGGTTGTAAGGTGAGGGGCAAAAAAAATTGCCCAAAAGTGCAAATTAAGGCCCCCAAGTTGTCATGATTATGTATGTTATTATTTTTAAATAATAAATAAATAAAATATTCGGCTATTATTTTTCTGAAAATTTTAGTGGAAATTTTTTTGGCTAGTCGAATAATTTTTTTCAAAAAATTTTGATTTAAAAATTAAAATCAAATTAAAAGTTTGTGGTTGTAGATTGTACCCTGCAATTCGCACTAGGACTGAGTGTACCATGGTCACCACGTGGCGGAACCAATGTAGCCACCCTATGGCCCCACCATACATAGCGGGTGGCGGTCATTAATTTTGCATAGGCCCCACTTTATTCCAACTGGCGGTCACATCATATATACCGATGACAATTGAAAAAGAAATTCGACCCTCTTTCTTCAAATCGGTGACTACATTTAGGAATCCAACAGTAGAATATTCAAGGCAAATATTTGAAAAGAATATTCCTTTTCAAGATTTTGTTAATAGGGAATCCACATTGACTGGTGATAGCTAGTTGACTGTCAAATTTAATTTAGTGACTTTCTGACATCAGCCTATGTCAGTGCCACGTCAGCAGGGTCTTAAGAATTTTTTCACCTCCTCCATTTGCATTTTCATTTTGGAAGGTGAACTTTAAAAGGCCATATCTTGCTCATTTTGACTCCTTTTTTCCAGCAATTTTTTTTTATTTAGGCCAAAATTTTGTGCTCTTCATAGTGGTACAATCAGTTTTTGGTTTTGGTGTTTGGGTTTTCCAAAACTTTCAGATTCTCATAGGTGTTGCTACTTTGTCCTCATTTTCAGAACTTCAAGAGCTCATATCTTGCTCCTACGGTAACATTTTTGGGTGTTGTTTTTTTTGAAAGTGCATAATTTTTCATGTAATTTTTAGTGGTATGATTAGATTTATTTTATTTTGTACCAAAATTTTACTTGATTTTGTGGCCTAGCAACTATAAACACACTAAGTATAAAGTGCCACAAATCATATATTGCTTGTGGGGGTTTCTTGATTGATTGATTTGGGGGGGTAATCTTGTAGTGGTTGGTTGCATTCTTTTTGCTTGGTTTGTGTTCTTGCAATGGGGAAATTTCAAATTGAACTCCTAACTCCACATAATTATGCTACATGGAGAAAATCAGTATGGAACTATCTCATGGGAAAAGTTCTAATGGCTATCTAAAAGAAACCATTTCTCAACCTACTGATGCTAATGAATTGGAAAGATGGGAGATTAATCATGAGAGAACACTTGGATGCATATGTTCATTAGTCTCATTTGATTTACAATTTCATATTGAATCATGCACAACACCTAAAGAGGCATGGGAGGCTTTTGAAAATTTGTATGGTAAAACATATAAGATTGGGGGTTATCAAATTGATAATGATTTGATGAATCTTGATCCTAAAATTTTTGACCACATCCAAGACTACATCTCCAAAATCAAGCAACTAAGAACACAATTGAAGGAATGCAACATTGAGAAAGAGGATTTACAATTGATTATGAATGTGTTATCCAACCTTGGTCCTAAGTATTTAGTATTTTTTTCTGGATCTCATACCCATCGAATCTCTATGGGAGCATCATATGTTGATCCTAAGATTGATGACTTCGAAAAACTCCTAATCCAAGAGGAAGCTAAGTTAATGAACATGGGTCTAATCAAGTCTTCCAAGTCACAAGCATTGGTGGCAAGTGAGTCTAAGGAACAGAAAGAATCGGGGATTCTTGATAAGAAGCAAAAGAAGAAAAAGAACAAGCCACATAAAGAATCAAAATCCTCAAAAGGAGAATCATCTAAGAAGGAGAAGCCTACTTGTGCATATTGCAAGAAGGATGGACATGAAGAACACTATTGTTATAAGAAGGATATTGATGAGTTGAAAAATCTTCCCATAAGGAATCACATTGATTTTCCTTCTAAAATGTTTGAATCATCTTCTTCTCCTACTTCAAAATAGTCTAAAAAGGACAAAGGTCAAGCATCTACATCAGAATATAAAGGACAAGATCTATATGCTTTTTTAGGTCTAGGATCAAGGAGATGGCTTCTAGATTCAAGAGCATCTCATCATATGGCATCTCCGCAGTCTATATTCTCTTCTTTTTAGCCTTTTACTATGTCTCATATCTTGATGGGAAATAATACATACATGAGTGTAATTGGGAAGGGATCTATTCATTTTAGGGATAACACTTTCCAAGATGTCTTGTGTGTTCCTCATTTGATGAACAATATTTTTTCCATATATCATATTACACATGGTGGAGATGGGAGAACTGTAGATTTCACACCTGGTTCAGTCATCATTCAAGACTTGGAGACTAGAGAGATCATTACTACTGGGGTGGTTGATCATTCATCTTGGTTGTATACCTTTGTAGATTTTGCTTTTGATGATGACATTGTTCCTTCAGTTGTTGATCACAACTATGATTCAGAGGAGACTTTTGGCTTTTTGAACTTGGGAGTTCTCACATCAGATCTAGTTCTTGAGTCATGCATTTCATCTCCTCCATCTACTGTTGTAGTTGATGATTCTTTTGTTTCCACAGTTTGGGTTCCTTGTGATTCAATGCAGCAGGACATACATATAAGTCTTTCAAATTTGGCTACATTGGATGAATTCTTGATAGGTATTTTATACTTGTTTGTGGAATCTCATATTCCAGATTTGGGGGACACCATTGATGACATTCATCTTCTCTTTGATGAAGATGCTCCTTCTTCAGTTGTTGTGAGGAAACACTCTGATCCTCTTGTTTATTCTCTACATGATCATTCTTTTTAGTTTGACATGAGTGTGGATACTTTTGGACAACATTTGGAGGAGGTTTCTTTGTCTTCAGAGGTTATATCTTTCTCTTTGGATCATGTTCTACATTCATCTCTACTAGATTCTAGATTGTCCTCTTCAGCAACATGGCCTAGAATGCCTGTTTGGAGTGTGTCAGCTTTTGGCATTGACATGTAGACACTTGAGCATGCTTCAGAGACATCATGCTTCAGAGAAACCATCTATCATCTATCTTCCTGATAGCTTGCATAGATCCATGGTTTTGTTTCTTCCTAAGGGGAGGAACATTATTTGACAAGATTGGATCATATTCAACATTCAATGTCAAGCTTTTACCATCATTGCAGGAGACTCAACATTGAGGGGGGCTGCCTTGTCTCTCTTCTTCTTCTCTTATGAGGGGGTCTTTTTCCTCACATGGGGTTTTGGCCTTCTTATTCTTCATTGAGATCATTTACATTTTGTATCTTTTATCTCTCTTTTGGGGAGGAGTTTTGTCCCATTGGGTTTTCTCCTTTTCTCCGATTGTGAGAGATTCATTTGCATTTGTACATGGGTACCTAACATGGCATAGTAGCCAAGACCCATCCTTGCATATTTGTGTCATTTTCATAACAATCTGCTACGCCCTAGGTTGCACTTAAGGGGGGGTGTTGGTGTAAATAAAGTCTTGTACCTAGTTAATTCATTACTAGGGGACTTATTTACACATGTTCAGTTTACTTAGGTCATAGGAAGGAATATTTCTAGAAGGTGTTAGTTGTCATTAGTTGTTATCTTATCTTTTGACTTGTAATACATGTGAACCTAGGTAAGTGTGATTAGTTGTCTCATGTCATATGATTAAGACACTTGTCATAATCCTAAGACATCTTGTATCTCACCTTGGCTATATAACCAAGGGGTCTCTACTCTATTGTACACACAATCATATCATGAATCATATTGATAAGAATACAGTTTATTCTTGTCACATTCCATTCTCTCTCTTTGTGCTTTCTATTTGGTCTCAAGATCTTGGCAACCATAACCAATTCTAACACTAATTAGGTCAATTAGATTAATAGATGAAAATGACATAATTAATTAAACAGTGATGCAAATTTAATCAATTAAGCAAAAAGAGGATGGGTTTTAGGATGAAATGGTGTTAGTATATCTAATTCAAGTGCATGTTATCATTCAGGACATTTTTAAGTGTCTAGATTTTTCCCCTCTTTGAAGCAAGGTACCTGTTATGTTGGTTCAAAGACTGATGCTTTTCATATTAAAAATTGTTGCTCTGATAAAAAAAAATGATATGTTGGATGCCCCACTATTGTCCCAATGGAAGGAATTAAGCTGGTTCCTTGCCCCCTGAGAAATTGGGCAAAAAAATTGGGTTGATTTGTTGACAAAGGTAAAATAGAGGTTCAGGTGCTAAAACAAGCCCCGAGATGCAAAAAATGGCCTCAAAAATACAAAAAATGACTCAAAATAGGTTGCATAGGGTGGAAATAAGTAAAACATGCCAAAAACCAAGCTTATGGCTCAAATTAGGGCAAAAACCCCTAATTTTTAGGCTTAAATAGGTGAGAAGGGTTTCACTTCCAATTCATTTGTGCATTCATCCCTTAGAGATTTTTGCATTTGGAGCTTTGATACCTTGGCAAAATGGCTCACTATGTGTTTCCTCTTCATCTTTTGAAGCAGGTTCGAGAGTACCAGCAGCGATCAGACATAGGACCCTGTGTATGTGACTCAAAATCTATCTTGATTTTCGCATTTAGGTGCATTTAATAGGGGTTCAAACTTAGGTTTCTAGGCGTGTTGCTGTATAGCGACACAATTGATGTGTTGGAAGCATAGCTATTGATTCTATAAAGACACCTTTTTTCTAGTGGCGCACCACCATTTTTTGGTTGGGCAACGCATTTGATTAGGGGGTCGCTATGTTAAAATAGTGACACTTCGGATTTTCAGATTTAGTGTTGCTCGAAAGTGATGGGCAACACACATAGCTTTTAGCGACACACCCCAATTTTTTAAATAGAGTGACACATGCAAATGTCAATTTTCTATTGAGTGTAGCAACACACGCCGCCAAATTGGTGATGCACCCCTGAAATGGATATAGCGACACACCCTTGAAAGAGCGACACTATTGATTTCAACAATGCATTTGATATTTTGGATGAAAAGTCTCAAATTTTGATCAATTTTTTTTATTTTTTTAGCAAATTGATGTTGTGTGTGCAATGCGTACAGGAGGATCCTCTGTCATTGATGTTGTGAGAGCACCATTCTGAAATTTGGGCAGCAGCGAGAGACTTTGATGATGATGGCATGGAGTGGTTGGGTAGGCTGGGGTTAGGCTTCATTTCTTTCTTTCTTGAGGTCAAAACCCACCTTGCCATGATGACAACACTGATTGAGAGGTGGCATAGTGAGACCTCTTCATTTCACCTACCCACCAGTGAGGCCACCATTACATTGGATGATGTGTGGGGCATATTGTAATTGTCGATTCATAGAAAGCATGTCATCTATGACACAGATGTTGGGAGAGACACATGTCTCTCCCTTCTACACAGATGACAGATCATCCTAGTGAGCTCACAGATAGACCATGATATATACCATGGGTGGGTGGAGATCTTCATATTTTTAGTTGTGGCACTAATTTTTGCATCATTACCCTAGATCAACGAGGTAGAGGTTTCAATCTAGGATGGGGATTGGCATGGGAGGGGATGATCAGGAGGACTATGATGTATGCATGTGGTCTAGTTCTTCTTGCTTCATTGTACCATGACATGCATGAGGTCGTCTACTATGAGGGTAGGAGAATCGAAGTAGGTCTTACACTACTCTATATCTGGGCATATGAGCATATTGCAGTTTTGAGGCCCTTGGTGGTTTTGGCAGACATTCACAAGGATGAGCCCATAGTCTTTGGATAGAGGGTTCTGATGACATTGCAGCACATTGGGCCGACAAATCCATCTTATTGGCATCATGTCATTGATGACATGACCATATTTAGATGAAGGTTGTGGCTACAACATCCAACATGGTATGATGATTACCAGCAACTGTATTTTGCTTGACAGACCTGATATATGCAAGGGAGAGAGCATATGCTGATAGAGCAGTACCTCCCAGACTATGTTGCTTGGCAGTTTGGGGAGGTATAGGATGTACCAGCTAATGATTACATAGTCATCTTTACAAGATCATAGAGGGAGGTACAATGGGGAGCACAGATTGACCCCACAGTGTTTGTCAATGACTTTAGGCAGCTCGTTGCTCAGCCATGGGCTTATGCTCAAGGTCTACCATTTGTGGGGACTACCCCTACTTATGATGCATGGTTTAGGCCACCTACTCGCTTAACAGATCCAGTGAGGGGATACCCCTGAGGTAGAGGGAGAGGTAGAGACTGAGGCTAAGGCTGAGCCCGAGATGGCAGCAAGGATAGGGGTTGAGGTAGAGGGAAACATTAGCCAGTGTAGGATAGGGCATAGGTACCAAGAGATGGGCACCAGGACCCAGGACAGTAGTCAGGTTAGCATGATGGACATGTGCCAATTGTAGCACCACCTCCTCCACCTATGAAACTAGATGCTTAGGTGCAAGCACAGATATAGGCTCTCACTACTGAGAGAGACTAGTTACAAGAAGAGAGGGATCAACTGCAATAGTAGCTGTAGGCCATGACAGCTCAGAGAGACCATGAGGTTCAGTTGTAGCGGCAACTAGACTTACAGCTGGCCTAGGAGATTGGGTGGAGGCAGCAACTTGAGGTGGTGATTGTTGCATCACAAGGACAGATAGTATCTACCCATTTGTATAAAGAGGCAATTATAGAGGCTGCTTATTACCATATGTATTATCATAGAAATGTTCCTCAAGCAATGAGGCAGCCTGATTTTTCATAGAGGAGCAAAGCACCACCTAAAGCTAAGGATCAACATCAGTTAGGGGTGAGTTGAGCAACCACCAAGGATAGCTATTTTTTTGTAGACACCTTTTGATTATTTTCCTGATTATTTATACAAATATACATTCATGGGCTCATTTTTGATAGCCTCATGGATATTTTATTTTTGATTGATATACACACACTGATTCAGATATTGTACCATGACAGTCATTTCTTAATATATATATACGAGATGATTTGGATTCAATATGTGATGCGCTATTTATTTCATGTTTTTTATGGATGCATGGATGTGTATGATGTGATGTTATGTTATATGCTTATGCATCATGATTATGTATGGATGCAATGTGATGGATGCCCTTCTTTTATTTATGCAATATGTGATATGTGATGATGATCTATGATGTGATGTATATGAGATGTGATGTTATGGGATGGATACAATGCAATACAATGGATATGTTATATTCTTTTTCAATGTCTTTTTATGATATGTTATGGGATAGATGTTATGATATGATATGCTTATACATGATGATATGGATCTTTTCATGTACTTTTCTATGCAATTTATGATGCGATGATGTATGCATATGGATGTATATATGAATAATGCAAATGTTCATGCTTATGATATGATAATGCGATGTATGCTTATACCCAAAATATTAAGATGCTTAGAATAAAAAATCTATGTTATCTGAAACAACTTAAATGATGATGCAATGGAATATGTTTTCCTTTATTATGATATGTTGTGATGATGCAAGATGTATGCATGCTGATGATTTTGTAGATGCAGGATGGATGCATGATGATGTTTTTATTGACTATCATGATACTAGGCTAGCGTGGAAAGAATATAGAAGAATCAAATGAATGATTTGACCATTGATTTTGATGATTGATTCAAAAAGGTCCAACAAGTCCATGATCCATCAAGACTTTATTAGATATGGGTGATGAGAGATGATGATAATTTGCTCATATCTTGGGATTGGGATTTTTCATCATTCCTTATGTTTGATATATCACATAGACATGATGCATCATGGTATTGAAAACTAATATGGTGTTGTATCTAGTGTAATGGACTTTGACTCTGCAAACAGATAGGATATTTCTTGTTCACACATTGACATACAAAAACCTTGTTGGAATGTAGTTTAGAAGTTTAGAATACATCAGACCAAAGCATACATAATAGTCAACAATATACTCCAAACAACTTCCCTACACATAACTAAGCACGTATGCGCAAAGATTATTTTACAAGAATACCCAAAAGCACAACAAACGAAAGATAATGATGGATGCCTCATTCTTTTTTCTCTAAATCATTTTGATAAACATCATCGAGAGGTCCTTAGAATGGGTCATTGAAATAAATCAGAAGAAGAGATTAAAGCCAAATAGTCAATGTTATCTATATCTCTTGTGAGTTTAACTTAGCTAAGGTGATTTCTAATGTTGATGTCCATTGTCGGAAGGATTCATCAGAGGACATGTTTATCAGATGGTTTGATTAGGATGAGGTGTATGATAAACCGTTGATATAAACTTCACTGACTCGTTTACCTATGATCTTGACTTTAGATTTTGACACTTAGGTTCTCACTTTACAACTTGCAACACTTGTTTTGCCAAAGGTTAAAGATGATGGTTGATTTATTATGGGTGAAAGCGAAATGTGATGGATGGTTTTAGATTTTTTAGAATATTTCAATATTTTTGGTGTTTTGAAAATGTTTTGAGGTTGTTTTTGGTCTTTTTGAAAGTTTATGTGAATGTTTTGTTTTTAGTTTTTTTTAGGTTGTTTAGGGTTTTCTCTAAGATATTTGATGTTGTTTAGGTCATTTGAATGTTTTCTAATGTTTTGGTTTTTTTTGATATTTTAATGTTTAGGGTTTTTTCTAAGTTTTCAAATGTTTTTAGATTTTGTTGAGTTTTTCAAATGTTTAGGGGCTTTTTGAGTTTTCCAACCAAGAACCTAACCTAAAATACTATCCTAGGAGACTTGGGAGCTTATCAAAGATGGTCTTGCCTACATTATACACATAGAAACCACATAGTTTGACTAACTTGACTTATTGGCAATGAGATATGAATACTCGATGAAATGTCATTTTATTATGATAGACTCCTAACCTAAAGTGTCTCAAGGGCACATCAGTGATGGCCTTGTCTACATTCAAGCTCAAAGACAACGTAGTTTGACATGGTACAATTTTTGGATTTTTGATGTTTTGACCTTTCTAGGGATTTTGATGTGTTTTGCATGTTTTGGATTTTACTTTACAATTTTTGAATGTTTTTGGATTTTAGCTGTACAAGATTTTGGATGTTTTTGGATTTTCAGCTATACAAGATTTGGACGTTTTTGGATTTTTTTATGAAAGTTTTACGAATGTTTTTGGGATTTTCGATGAGATTTCCAAGAATCTTAAGATATACAAGAACCTGATCCGATCCATAATGAATTTCCCCCAACGTGATGTGATAGACTACCTCAATATAGGTAGGACAAGCTAACCTTTGGAATATTCTAAGTAGTACTAAGGGGATACGATACTTCACAATATCAAGCTATGATACAGACACAGATGGGTGATGGAATAAATAGGATGAATGATGTGATGGATGGATGTGATGCAAAGAATGATATGATAAAGAGCTAAAGATGGATGGAGGTGCTTTATTTATGTGAGGCACCTGTTTGTCGGGTTTTCACCAAGGTACTTTCCCAAAGTGCCACCGAAGTGGTTTTCACTAGAGGACAATTGGTTTTCTTTACTTTTTTAATCTTTTTTCTCATTTTTTGGATTTTTGATCATTTTCTGATTTTTTCGTATTTTTTAGATTTACACCCTTCAAGCCTAGGCATAAAATGTTTTAAGATGTAGACTATTGGTTGGTTCTTGCAAGGTTTCACCTTCAAGTGTTGGTAATTGGTATGCTCTTGATCCATAGCTTGTTGTGATGAAAAATGGACCTAACCAGTTAGGCTCAAACTTTCCTTTACTATCCTAGTCTAGAAGATTTTTCTAATTTTTCTTTAAGACAAGATCCCCTACTTGGAAAGACCGAAACTTGATCTTCTTGTTATAGCTCCATTTCAGTCAGTTTTGATATACTTACAAATGATTAAGGGTGTTAAGACGATGCTCGTCCAAAAATTCTAACTCATTTAGCTGAGATACTTGGTACTCTTCATCAGTGATCAAATTTTGTAGTGACACTTGCAGTGACGGAAGCTCGACCTCGATAGGCAAGATGGCTTCTAATCTGTAGAACAAGGAGAATGGGGTTGCACCTGTAGGCATGTAGATACTGGTTCAAAAGGCCCAGAGGGCATAATTTAACTATAGATGCTAGTCACGACCAGCTTCATTAATTGTTTTATTTAGGATTTTTAGAATGGTCTTGTTTGTAGCCTCAGCTTGGCCATTTCCCTAGGGGTAATACGGGCTTGAGAACCAGTGTTGGATGTTGAATTTTTGACATAGCTCTTTCACGTCCTGATTCTTGAAGGGTGTTTCATTGTCTGAGATAAGGGATTGTGGAACACCATAACGGTAGATAAGGTAATTCAAGATAAATTTGGCAATTTTCTTTCCTGTTATGTAGGTCATAGGAATGGCTTCCACCCACTTGGTAAAGTACTCAGTGGTTGTTATGATGAATTTGTGTCCATTAGATGAGGTGAGAGTAATATTTCTTATGAGTTCAAGCCCCACTATGAGAAAGGCCAAGGTATGACCATGGGTTGTAACTGCAGAGCTAGGGCATGAATAAGATCTCCATGTCGTTGACACTAGACACACTTTTGCACGTATTGATGGGATTCTCTTTCCATAGTTGGCGAGTAATACCCCATCCTCAATAGTTTCTTAGGTGATCCCGCAATATTGGTTTACAATTTTTGGCCAAACTGGACATTGAACTGATTTTTTTTAACTAAATCTTCACTTTTGGGCACCTATAGTGGCTAAACCGTGAGGAATTTGAAGATGATGCAAACTAGTGATTTGTGACATTTTGTTTGTAGATTCTAAATATATTTTTTTCAAAATGTTTGGAATCAGATTGTGCTTCTTTTCCATCTCCCTTCAAAAACTATTTTCCTTTAATAGTAAACACATTTCTAAAGAGTGATGCCATCGGCTAACACAACTTTTTTCATGAAGGATAAAACTTAATTTTTCGGTTTCTAGATTTTGTAAATACCTATATCTAATGCATGGAATTGGTTTCATAGCATTTCATTGAATATTTTTTTCTTAATTAAGTTTCAAAGTTAAACCACTTATAATTTAGACATGATTTACTGGCTAAAAAATAACTTTTTTTGTATGTATTAAAATTCAATTTTATTTTTGCTGGATTAGGGACATCAATATCTAGTGCATTGATATATATATATATTGATAATCTTTTACCTTCACATGTGCAAAAACAAAGAGCTTGATTTTCAAGAAAAACCTACATTCACATGAAATAAAAAAATGAATATAATAATCAACTTAAATTTATTTAAAATTATACTTTTTGGGAAGCTTATAATAAGGACTACATACTTACAAAAAAAAAAAATTAAATGAATTCATTTGATCCCCCAAAAGGTGAATCAAATGTTGTCTTTTTATCAACATTTTGATAGGTGTAAAGGAGACTCTGTTATAGGTATGGTTTAAAACTATTGGGGTTCTATCCAAGGGGGTTTGATCTAAGGTAGTTTGATCAAACCCTATTCAATTGGAATCCTTTAAATGGAACTTTTCAAGGCCTAAATCATTATATTTTTTAAAAATATGTGATTTTAGCAAAAACCATGAGGATCTCTTAGAAAGTGTAAACCACTATTGTGGGATCTCTCTCTTAGCTAAATTCATACCACTAAAATGGGAACCACATATGCCATCGTGTAATTTTTTTAAAGTGGTCAAGGCTTCCTCTTGTTTAAGACATCATAGTAATTTCCCCTCAATGCTTCAGTGGTATAAGGTATCACCTAGGATCATGAATCAAGATGCCTTTTCAACAAAGGTTTTCTTAAGGTTGGAGGTGATATCAATTGGGAGGATTCCTCTGCTAAGGTAGGTGAATATATCATGATACCATGGGGATCCAGGACCAACAATGACACACGAAAATTTAGATTTTGAGATTTTGAAAGTTGGTGTGAGAAGTTGTTCTACTAAGAATTTACATTGAAGGACATTGTGTGGCATGTCTAACAATGATCCAATTGTCGTCATGGAATATGTTGCTTGATTGTTCATGTGAGGAATCTGCTCAAAATTTGTATCTATGAAAAGGTCCTTAAGACTTTCTACCATCTTCTTATGAGTAAGCTTTTCATCCTTAGTTTGGTAGTCATCATTGACTTGGTTGATAACCATCTGTGAGTCTCCATAGACTTTCAACTCTTGCATCTGTCATTAAACTGCTATCCTTAGACCTGTGATTAGGGCTTCGTACTTAGCAATATTTTTAGTACATAGAAATGATAGCCTATATGAATTTGGGATGTAATCACCTTGAGGGGTGATAAAAAGAATATCCGACCCTAATCCATGTTGGGTGAACTATCCATTAAAGTATATTTTCCATTGATCTATTATATTGACAAGAAACACTAATTCATCAAGAAATTTAGATATCAAAAGATTCTCTGCATAGATAGGTGCTTCCGCCAGTTGGTATGTGATCACTTTTCCTTTGATTGCCTTGTGCTCCACATACTCTATGTCAAATTCAGTCAAGATCATTACCCATTTGGCCATTCACCCAGTGAGAGTTGCTTTGGATAACATGTATTTCGATGGGTTGATCTTTGCAATAAGCTTGATTTGATGTGACAACATGTAGTATCTAAAATTTTGTGAAAAAAAACCACTGCTAAGCATGCTTTCTCAATGGATGAATAGTTCATTTCATAGCCCACCAAGGTCCGCTGATGTAATAAATGGCTCTTTCCTTTCCGTTTTCATCATGTTGTGCTATAAGAGCACCTAGTGCTGCTGATGTTGTTGAGATATATAAGATCAATGGCTTATTTGGTATCAGTGGAATGAGCATTGGAGGTGTCAATAGTAGTCCTTGATATGTTGGAAAGCTTTATCACACTTCTCATGCCACTTTTAAGTTATTCCTTTGTGGAGAAGATGCAAGAAAACATGGATTTTGTTTGATAATTGTGTTGATAGGTCTAGTTATTAGTATCTTTTTGTTACTTTTCATATACTTTTAAGACACTTTACCTATTTTTAAAGCATCTCTTAGACAATACTTCCATGATATGTTATCCTTTCATACATACCTTACAACCTTGAACCCATTTTGTGGAAATGAAATATGGTGGAAATATTTGTATAATTGCATGGTTTAAGTATGGATATATATGTATATGAATGAAATGCTATGATTTAGTTATGGTGGTTAGTTGCATATGTATGTATGGATTAATATATTTGCAGCTCAACACATGGTATCAAGGATGGAGCATTTGTAGCGAGTACCAAAGCAGCAGAGTGGGAAATTAATGAAGTTCAAGCTGCCCAAAGTGTAGGAAGTTGTGGAGTTGAGCATGGTCATTATGAAAGGAATAAATGTTAGAGATATATGTTCTTTAATGTTGGACATTTTCCCATTTGTTCTACATGAAATTTGTCCTTATTTGAATAGGTATCTTTTTCAATTAGATGAATAATTCAATCATTGTTCCATCTCCTCGTATCTAGGAGTGAGATTTATGATTGCGATTAGTTAGTTAGTTGGTAGTTTGAATAAGAATCTCCCCATTTTTGTATAAATTCAAGGGGTGAGTTCATAGATCACTTAGTTGATTTTGTTATGATTTACTAGCAATTAGCAGTTTTCTAGTTTTTCCAGTTATCCAAAGACATGTTACAATGATATTATGGAATAAAATCTACAAGAAGGATTATGTCTGATATCTAGCGTTATGCAATGAATGGAGTTGTATGGTGTATGGATGTGTGAGAATCTAATTTAGATTTGGTTTTTAGTTAAGTGAGGCAGTCTTCTAAGCTAGCCACTCAAGTACTGCTCTGCACTTTATTCATTTATCTGTTTATTTATGTTTTTCCATTAATTTTGCTTTCATTAATTTACACATGCATTGCAAGTAAAATGTTCTATGGTTAGTTAAAGTTGTGATTGTTCATGAAAAAAGATAAATCATAGTTCTCCGAAGATTAGGATTAGTTATTTTGTTGTTTCAAATAGTTTCAAATTAATTTTGCATTCGTAGATGTTTACCGGTCACCTACAACTTATGTTGGAGGTACCCGTAGCCACTAGGTTTTGTAATTGTTTTCAATGTTTTTGCAATTCTGTCAAATTCCAATAAAGAAGAATAGTTTGAATAAGTTTGTGTAGAGTAATTTAGGTTAGCACAAGCCTGTGAAGACACATATAGTGGAGTACCATCATAATTTTACGCACCTTGGTTGATAATTTAATGTAGGCTTGCAATGTCAAGAGGACAATTCAGCTTGTCACACTCCTAAATTGTGTAAATTTACCAAGTCCATAACGCATTAGTTTGCCTCTACTTTGGTGTTGTTTCCAGGGATGGTGCTACCTTCATAAGCCTATTTTTACAAGCTTTTATAGTTAAAACTTTCGTAGTTAAAATTTTATGTTTTGCATTAGGACTGATAGATTTCATCTTGAAAACCTGGAATTATACTAACATTGTGCAAGGTTGTTGCCATAGAAAGACAAACCTACCATATGCAGAGGCAGAGAGATAACCAAGGAATATTCATCCCTTCAGACACTCAAGATAGAGAAGATACTAGTTGTTTTTCTTAGTATTGTAAGAGAGGGGGACCACCTCGTACAAGAGCCCAGATCACGGAGGGTCAAGATGCGAGAGGCTGCCCTAACTTACCTCAGCTAAGTGTAATGTGAGAGAATGCAAGGTGAAAGTAATGAGGATTGTGAGGCCACTCAGTTACTCTGTAGGCCCTAAACATAGGGAGAGGCTAGGCGAACCGGTTTCTAGGTGTCACACTACATCTCAGAAAGCTCTCTATCTAAGGACAAAAGCGTAGTCTCTGGACGTTAGCGTGGCGCACTAGCGTCTCAAAAGTGTGTTGTTGTCCGTACGGCCAGAAAATAGTGGAGACAAGGTAAAACTAGTAAAATAAGCTCACAACCCAACGGACTAACAAAAGGGCCAGAATGATGTGATGAAGTACTCTCTAATATTATAAAGCAAACATGCAAGAGTGAAGAGAACAAGGAGAATCTCACCAAGGAATTTGTTTGCTAGTTGATCCCTCGAAGAGCACATACCCCTACACACAACAAGAAAAGGAAAATGTTGGGTGGCTGTATAGGGGCCTGCCTTAGTCAAAACCCTGTTTAGGTGTTTCCACCTCCATGGACAGCCAAGGAAAACACGATAAAGGAAATAATAAAGTAAAGAGCAAAGAAGCACTACAAAACAGTGTTATGCTACTCAACCAAGTGATAGAGGAGAGGAGAGGGAAGCTTACCACCTCCACCAAGAGCACTCAAGGCTGCTTGGGGGAGAAAATGAGAGTACTTGAGCCTCTGCTGCAATGGTGTGGTCCCAAACTTGCTCTACTGAAGTGATAGAGTGTGGATTTAGTTGTAATGGAATGCTTGAATGCTTGGAGTGAGTGAAAGTGAGCTTGAAAGTGAATGTGAGAGTGCAAGAATGGAAGCTTGAAATGGTGAAGAGCTTGTGAATCTAATTAAGAAGTTAGAATGCATGTTGAA
>VDFB02328285.1:0-26086 GCA_007258455.2 Sequoia sempervirens
TTTTCGCTCCAGGTTAATTAAATCTGTTGAAAGGATAGTGGTTGCTTTATGCCCTATTTTACTCTATTCATTACCTTTTCTATTTGAAAGGTTACTCTCCAGTGAGCTGACATGACTATAATGATTGTTTTTATGGTTAACTGTAGTGTCAATAGTCGCCTACGACAGTGTCTTATTTACACTACGGAGGAGATGAATCCAACAATCCATTGTTCGATATTGCCTTTGAGACTACAGAAATCAGTCTGGTATCTTTTTCATAATTTTAGGGAATGCACACATTTGTTTCTTGTGTTATATGATAGCTGGATTATTTTTTCCGAAGGTCAAGAGTATGTATGCATATATGACTAATAATTCTATCCCTTCCCATTTCATATCTGTTTTCTTTCCTAGCCTATATCAGAAGTTCCCTTGGATTATTCACTCATTCCTCAACGTCACACATAAATTGAGCCTTTCCTCCATCATATCTTGAAAATTTTGAATCTTGGTAATTGCTGAAAGACACTTTATTGTCACTAATAGAACTCAGCTGCTTCAATCTATTCCTAACTTTTAAGATCCTGCTTCTATTTTTAGTAATAACAAAGTGAACATGACATTGAAGGCTGAGTAACGATATTTAATGATGTAATATATACATACCTGTTACTGCCATATTCAAAGAGTTTCCCTCTGCTTGAAAAGATGATCAGAGCCACTTCGGCCTCGCACAGCACCGACAATTCGTGGGCCTTCTTAAGCAGCCCCCCTCTACGCTTGGAGAATGTCACCTGCCGATTTATGCTGTTCTCAATCCTCTTCAGTTGCACCTTTCCTCGCCCCATCAAACTGCTAATTAACAGCCGGCGTTCAAACTAATTAACCGGATCTGCTCATAAATTGAATTAATCGATAATCTAGAAATCAAAGGAAGCGAGACTACCTTAGTCGCTTCTTCTTCTTCTTACTCCTTGGAATGAGCCGAATGGCAGTGCTTGGCGTTATTCTTGACTGGGGTTAATAGAATTATAATTGTCGTCGTCTATCCGAGGACCTTCCGACTTCCAAGATGCCAGTAGCCAAGAAGTGGTAGAAAAGAACA
Source organism: Sequoia sempervirens (assembly GCA_007258455.2). Classification (NCBI taxonomy): domain Eukaryota; kingdom Viridiplantae; phylum Streptophyta; class Pinopsida; order Cupressales; family Cupressaceae; genus Sequoia; species Sequoia sempervirens. Next base: position 1,088 of record VDFB02328285.1, read on the forward strand.
ACTACCATTCACTTGATTTGGGCAAACACTTGGGATATGGAATCAAATACAAGGCCCATATTCTTCTGCCCGAATCTAAATAGTATCCCCCAATTTTCACTTAATGGCCACTAGCCCCACAGTATGCCGACGTCCCACGTGATACAGTGCCCCCACTCTCGACAAGATATTGGTATTGAAATATATCTCCATCCATGATGCCTCCCACTATCTCTCTTCTTTAATATATAAAACTATTTCATTACTTTACTCAAAACGCTGGTATCTCCAGGGACGTTCCAAGGAGGTACATACCACATATGCCTGGGAATTTATAAATGTGAATTTTCTTCCTCCATCTGATACAAACATAGTCTTCACATGCAAGAAAGTCATAATGACACAATGAAAAAGCTGAAACATGTCGCCCTTTCAAATAGATGTTCAGTGCTTATAATTCTCCTCGATGGGAAAAGTGTTCCGACTAATTTGTCTGACTCAAGATTGCTAGAATAAGTCAAAATCGAAAGGAAATCTCCCACACTTTTTGGCATTTTTGCAATCTTGATAGTGCCTTTTCAAAGAGGAACAAGTTATACCATGTCAAAAAACGTGTCTCATTACGTAAGGTACATTCACAAATTTTTTTTTATAAGCATTTAAAAAACCATATATATTTTTCCATCTCATCGTGTTTATATATTGCCTCTCCATTATTTCCTTTGTGGTCCATAGTTTTAAAAAGTAATAGGGTGTTTTTCGTGGGTCCAACAGAAAATATAATATGGAAAACTAATTGTATAAGTCCGTGGCCATTCCACAATATAAAATATTACTTCAATTGTTTTTAGCTTGTAGCCACTCTATGCAAAACTGATTATAAGGGGAATATTTATTGTTTAAGTAAAATTTCTAGTATTAACATCCACATTGACAAATGTAATACACATGTTGAATGGGTTATAAGAAGTTTTAGTTTTCATTCTCCGTCTTTGTTGATATGTTGTAAGAATTATTTACTTTACATAATAGCAGCATATGTTAGTAAATACAATCAAATATTTCATTTTCATATTTTACCTCAAAACTATATGAAATATCCCTCATCTATATTTAATCATATACAACAAAATGATGCTAAAAATATGATATAATTTTAAAAATGGAGCAAAAAGGTGGGTATTAAGATATATGAAAATGCATTATAATATGTAAAGTAGAATGTAAATTTCAATCATTAATTTATTTTATTTTAAGAGTGGGCTTATATTTTTATGTTTATGGTCATTAAAGTCATGATGCCTTTCTTGGAAAGTTGGTCTTGGCATACTTAATAGTCTAAGGGGGATATGAAAATTACTCTAGTAGCAAATAGATTCTTATTTGTTGTGTTTTCAAGAATACCTTATCAAAATATGGCCTATGGGAGAGGTCAACACTTTCAAACCTTGGTATGTGGGATTCAGTCAAATTAATGAGCTCCAATCTAAGATTCCACTTTAGGCATTGGGTTTGTCTTCTTCACCTATCCATGAAATTATAGAGACTTGATATTATACAATCTTTCATTATGGTAGTTATTTAGAAACCCTTTGGTTCTTTCCATCACATGCTAGAAAGAAAGGTATGAATGCATTCTCATCTCTATTGAAATTATTCTTAATAATCCTTTGCCTACTTATTTTGTGATCAAATTCAGAAACATGATTTTTGGATCAAATAGATTAATTATGAAGATCTTCCTTTTAGAGATCATGTTTTTCATCTTTATGGTAATTTTTAGAAGAATTATACAAATAAATCATCATACAACCATCATCCTCGTCTAGAGATCTATATAGGTAAAGCTAATTTAAAAGTAAAATCCCTAGCCCATGTAAAATACTCCAATATAAATAGTTTAATATCTATCAAGTCTTTAAATAAGGTGTGAATATGACACATCAATAAAATATCTACTAACTAAGAGTTCCAAACATATTTGGTGCTCTTAAAAATTTCTGGAAATTGAACCTACATGGATTGAGAAGAATTTAAGTTGCTGGGATTTAGATATCTCTAATTATAAAGCCACACCAACAAAAGCTCAAAATTTCATTGGTATAGAGATTATGCATGGAATTTACTTCTCTTTCTCTAAGCCATATAGAGGTATTTGGAAGGCATCATGAGGTAAATAATAAAAATTTTGGTTTAATATTTGTGTATTCTATTGTGACAATTACTCTTTTTGAGGATTTTATAAATAATGTCATGCAAGTATCTTCACGATTTTTTTCCTAAGGATTATTTTGAGAAGCAAGTTGCCACTATAGTAGACTTGCAACCAAAAGCCAAAAAATATTCACATGGATAAAATCTATACATTGAGGAGGAGCTAAATATTTTAGAGGAAACACTATTAAAATTTAGAATAATTTTTAGTTTATATTTTCCTTAAAAGATATAGTAAATTCATGAAATTCTAGTGTTTGGGTATAACCTCTCAAAGAAAGGTTGATCAAGATTTTTCTTTGGTTTATAAGCTTGATTTCATGTTTCTTTAAGAAATATTATTTTATAGAGGAAATGTTTACTATTTCATCTATTCTTTGGAAAGGTAGTAAGTGTTAGTGTGTTGGATCTTAGGTTTATGCTAGAATGTTAGCTTGCTTATGCAACCCTAATCAACTTATACCTTATAGAGAGTTGAACTTTAGATTTTTCTCATTTTTGTTGAAATATTCTTATGAGACATTTTTTTTTTATTTTCTCCCATTTTAGAATCACTTATAATAGCGGCTAATTCATTTTTGTAGACAGTGATTACCATTTCCACTTTATTTGGTCCCATGTTCCTTGGTTGTAGGACTTATGTATGTACTTCCAAATTTGGTTTTCCAAATGATTCATTTGATTGTGATATTTATGTATAATATAGATCAAGACAATCTCAATGCTATGAATTTGTGTATTGATTCAACCTACATGTATTTATTGCTAGTAGATATATAAGGCCTATATGTTAGCCTATAAGAATTTGAAATACATGCATAAGCACTAAATAATTTTTTGATGAGAGCAGATCTAGTGGTGGTTCAAGGTAGGAATCCTTAAGTAGATTATATCTAATTGAGTGACTAGGAGAGGACTAAATGGGTTAGATCTAGTAAGGATAACTTACTGATACCATATTAGGTATTAGCAAAATTATATGTGATGGTAGAATATAAATATAAATATTAACTTTTGTTCTTCCACATGAACTTATGGTTCCTTTGTCAGCACTTGATGCTCATCCATAGGAGCTTCTGGTTCCTCTACTACTTTCTCATTCTTTTATGTATTAACTTCCATATTAGGCACCTTATTTTCACCTATTTTACCTGTCTCCAGTATTCTAGAATTTTTTAATTTATTTTTAGTCCATTCTTATTTATTGATATAGTAAAAAGAATACTTTTGTTTTGAAAAGGTGAATCAATAATAGGCCCTCTGAGCCATGGAATTGTATAAATTATATCTTCAGTTGCTGCATATTTTTAGGTTTCTCATTTCCTAATTGATAAATCTATTCTCAGGTGAGCGACTACGAGAGTGATTTGTTGACTATATATTACAAGTAAAAAATAAATTTTCAAATCAGGTAACATCTATTTACATTTAAAATAATGGTTTATATATTGTTCATATTGACAATTATAGAAATTGTGAGCAAGTAATTGTATCGAGCATTGATATTGCTTTGGAAAATAACTTAATTCGACTAGAATGATTTTGATATGATGTAGGGGATTTTCTATTTGATATTCTTCAAGTATTGCTTCATTTCAATTATACTTCAAATGAATTACAAAATAGATTACTCGATTACTTTTTTTTATTCTTATAGAAAGATGATCTTGATACATTATGAGTACTTGCACATGAACTGCATCTAGAAATCTTGTATCAAATGCACAATCTAGATGATGTAACAATGTATTTAGGGAAAATTCGATTAACACTATCAACTAGTAGTGTGATATAAACAATATTGTATTAGGACCAATAATTGACTATGCTTGGTCAAACATAGACAAAATATATTGGAGTGACCATGAGACAATTGTTCTATTTCTTAATTCAATAAAAAAATAACATACATTGACATCAACTTCTTCATTCAACTTAATAAAAATTAGAACACTAATTTGATCAATTTTTACAAATTACCTAAAACATAGCCATTAAATTACAAAGTGAGAAGCACAATAAGAACATACATATTCCTTAAACTTTTTCTACTATTTTTCCCTCCATTTTGTTATTTATAATTGTCTAACTAATTTAATTTCAACTACAGATTTCCATTCTTCTCCTCTATTTTAAATGAAAACTTAAAAAATACTAGAAACAAACAAAAATATTGGACAAGCACAACAAGTGAAAATGTAAGTATTCTCTCATATCAATATTTTGTAGAATGTAACAAACATTATTTAATTTTAGTTTACTTCAAAAAAAATTGACATAAGCCTTATAAACAATATTTACATTCTATTTTAGGCCAAAAAAGGAACATGCAAAAACAATCTAATGAAAATATCAATGCCCATAGAATTGTTGAAATGTTTGAGGGAGACATACTAGTAATATATAGAACTCAACTTGGCAAAACCAAACACACCATTGAAGTCTTCCATGCTGATCTTACTGATTTCAAAGGTGAAATGACAGTCACCTTAAAATTGATAGGAAATTATGTTCAAATGTTTGGGAGAATTATATTTCAAGGAGCAAGTATTTGTATAAAAAAAATTTAAAGTAGAGACTATGATTGTATTATGTTGTTAAATCCATCAACTGTCATTGAAAATACTCCATGAATTTTTCAATAACATGTCTTTATACCAAGCTCAACTATCCAAATTTTACTACAAAACAAAGACCACTACACAATTGGAATGATAGGTGTTGTTATTGTTGTATGCAAAAAGATACCATATCATAATGTCATGGATATAAAAGATGGGGAAATTGAATATGATCATGCGCAGGTAATTTATAACTTTATTGTTCTATTTCTTATAAAATACAAATTATACTAAGATTGTATTTTCTATTCCCTTTAATATACATTATTGAAACTTGAATTATGTGCTAGATATATATACAGTCAAGCATCATAAAAGAATACACAACAATTGAAGATCATGTTGAAATCAAAGATTACCCTTTCATATTGTTCAAAAACATTTTTAAACAGATAGGTACAAAAGCTTGTTCTTTTCACACATGCCAATCTACATATATTGAACCTCTTGCAAATAATGAAACATTGAACCAACTACAAAAGTCGCTTCAATAATCATATAAATTAAATTCTTATTTTATTTCTATATCCATTTAACTCTCCACTATCAATATAGTAACAATAAATTCAACTTTACTATAACAATTTATTCTTTCTCAAAATGCAATTAGTATTAGTCTTATAAAAATCAACTATTCAAAAGTATATTTATTTACTTTTAAATAATTTTGTAGGTTTATGGAGTGTTGAAGGTTGTTAATCCTTATTATTGTACTAATAGAAAAAGTATCATTTTACCTTACTTGGTTTGGAAATAATAAATATTCAATTAACTTAATTGTTCCTTGGTGTAATGTTGTAATGTGTTGTACACATTCACATCATTCAAGGGTACATTTTAATTAAAATGCACTTAAATAGTACCTTGTTAAAGTGTTGTAACACACCTTCACACTTTTCTAGGGTTTCTTTAATCAATGGAGCATAATGGGCCCCTTTTAATAAAATGTACCTAGGTTGTACCTTATTGATGGTACTGTAAAGTGGTGTAACACACTTTCACACTTATCTAGGGTTGTATTAATTAATTATGATGAATTAGAGTTAATTAGCCCCTTTAATTCAAATTAAAGCCTTATTTATGACACCTCCCAAGGATTAATCCCAACACCCAATAATTAAATAATAATACATTTAATTGGGAAAATTTGAGGTCCTAGAAAATGGTGATAAGATCCATTCGCCCTAGGTGGCGAATGGGTCCTCCCTCTATAGGAACCCCCTTTATTTAATGATTCGAGGTGGGTTTTTTATGTTATTTCACCCCCCGAAGGCAAGGTCCTATAAACTTGTGCTATAACCCATTCTCCTTAGGTTGTGAATGGGTCCTCCCTTAATAAGGACCCCCTTTCTAAATTTCATTTTGGTGGGATTTTAAGAATATTCATTTCTAGATCTGGTGTCTGCTTTAATTGTTTTAATTTAAGGTTAATCTCTAGATTTAGTATAAATAAGGATTAATTCAGATTGTTTCACCTAACAACTTTCTACATTCTCCATGGCCACTCCATGTTAGATTGGAAATTTACATTACAAGACAACATCCATGGTATCATCAACTACATATTTCACATTTCATGCTTCAATTACTTTATATATTCATTTGGTTTAATTACCTCAAATGGGTTTGACCAAGGTAAACTCCTATTCACTAACAATCAACAAGTTTTTATCCTCTTGAATGTTTGTTTGTAGATTTACAGGTTAAAGATCAAGTGGAGAATAAGTTTAGAGAAAAATTGCAAAAGTTGTCAAGTTGCAAGATTGTCATTTATAGTGCAAGAACAAAGAATTGAAGCTACAAAGTTTGTTATGAGTTTTCAAGAGCTAAAAATTAGGGATCTAAGATAGTGGAAATCAAGGAAAATAACATAGATCTTAGTTGTAGAAATCCTAAAAGGGACCCATTCGCCACTAAAGGAAAATGAGTCATTTGTGCACTAAAAAACATGATTTTTGTAGCAAGGTAATAATCATTTTAAGCTCTAAAAACTCCCCTCATATTTTCTATAACAATTAGGGTTAGTTTCTAATTGTTATTTGCATCTTATCACACACATAATTGCATGTTTCATAGCATTAAAAACTAGTGGTTCATCAGTTTGATTGACTCATTTTGGTGAACCTTATTTTCCCATGAAACATGATGGTAAACCAAATGCATTGAATATTTCAATTTTATGATTTTGAGAGTACAACTATATTTGAAAATCAAGACAAAATTGAATTTCAACCTAGGTGAACTATCAATTTTTTGTTGTTTAATGTACTTCTCTTTCACTTTTAGGGTTTTTCACCTAAAAGGAGAGAGATAAAACACTAAAATTGAGGTGCTTCACTCAAACTAAGGTATGAAAGATGGAATTGAGACTAAATGTAATGATCTAAATGCAACTAATTGATGAAATTGACTGATTATGAATGTAAAACTAATGAAATATGCAAAGTTTGAAAACAAAGTGAGGTATGCAAAAATGAACTAAAAACATGAACTAATGCAAACAAAATTGAATGAGGTTTAATAGAGTACAATTGGAAGTTGAATGTTGATCCTGCAAGGTTCTAGAAACTGGTAGAAATCACTGTTGATCACCAGTGGGACTCATTCGCTAGTGATGGCGAATCAGTCCTCCTACTGGTAAAAACACTTGAAAATGCTTTCCGATTGTCGAGAACTCGATTATGAAAAAATAAAATTTTTAGCCTACAGGTGGGACTCATTCATCACTGATGGAAAATCAGTCCTCCTCCAAAAATCTTGAAATTCAAAGGTCAATCTTGTAGGTCCATATCTACACTTGTCTTCTTGTCGGGTTGATGGAGTCAAACCTGTAGAAAACACATTGTAGGTTGTCTCCAAGCTAGAATTAGGGTTTGGTTGACTTGAAACACTTTGATGACTTATTGACCACTTTTCAACACCTATTTTCTTGACAAATCTACATATAAAGTATGCAAACACACATGCAAAAAGGGTAAAAATGGTTAAGGGTTAAAGTATAGGGATTTGCCTTGGCCAAATCCGACTTTGGTAATCAAACCCTTGATAAAGAAATGAAAAGAAATGAAATGAAGAAGGAAATGATGAATAATAACATCCAAATATCCTAAACTCACCAAAACCTTTTTGTTGAAGTCTGAAGATATGTCAATGACTTCTCGAAGATGCTTGATGATTGCTTGATTGAATGATGCTTGAATGAACTATTGAATGAGATGAATGCTTGGATGAATTATTAAATGAATTAGGTGTAAAATGGATGGAAAAAGACTTATTTATACACAATTATGCCCTAATAACTCAATAATACAACATCACAAGCCAACATAAGGTCTTTTTGAATAAAAAACCAAAAGGAATTTTGAACTACTTTGAATTTGGAGCCAAGAGGGACTCATTCGCCACCCATGGTGAATGGGTCCCACTCTAGGCTTGTAAATGGTTGTCAAGAATTAAGTTGCATTTAATGTTGTTTTTCAGGTTTACATTGAAAAATACACTTAATTAAGTCTTATGAGTTCATAAAGAGGTCAAATAAAGAAAAAGAAAGGTGTAAATAGTGATAACAAGCCTATAAAAGTGTGAAATCTTGTTACAAGACTGTACAACACTTTAAAATAGGACTTGATAAAGGATAAAAGGTGATTTTTAGATTAATTATAACGAAAAGAGTAGAGAAAAGTGTAGAAATGTGTTACAACACTTCACAACCCCTTCACAATACATCATAATTTGAATATTTAGGACCTAATGTGAATGCATAAATTACATTGCAACATTAAATTTAAAGAAAAATAGGTCAAGCATCATAAGAGAAAGACCTAAATAACCATGAAAATATCAATGATCCATTTTTCTACATATGGTAAATTTATCCCCCACTTTAGTGAGAGGATGAAATTGCTTCAAACTCACACTAAAGTAGTGTACCATAGAAAAAAGGCAACTTGCTTGATTTTGGGAATAATTGATGATAAATTGGACTTAATAAGGCCTTGATTTGGTGTTGTGAGGTGTTGTTCACATCCACACTATGTCTTGGACCCTTTCAAATGCATTTAACGATGTCTTGTAAAGGTGTTGTAAAGTGTTTTAAAAGACTTTCACGCTTTTATAGACTTAATGAACCCATTTTCCTTTAATTCAACATTATAAAATCTATTTATTGCATCTTCACATCAATTTAAAAGGCTTGTGAATTAAACTTAATGTTAAACTAGTGTTGTATTGTGTCTTGCACATTCACATTGGTTTTTGTGCCTTCCTAGGCTATGTGGACCTTATTTTAATGTTGTAACATGTATTTAATCACTCTTTCACATTTAATTTCATGTCCCAAGCCCTATTTGACCTTCACATCATCATTAATAGGCCCCTATTACCCCATATTGTGCACTCGAAGGCATAATTTGATTTCAAAATAACTGACAAAGTTACCATATAAACCTTATTTCTTTATTTCTTAACAATCTAGCTAGCAAATGGGCCCCACTAAGACTAATTCGCCACCTATGGTGAATGAGTCCCATTTGGGTCAATTCTAACTTTTGAGCGAGAAATTTTGGAATTTAAGTTTAATTTTTCTTCATGTCAGCCTTAGGGATCCAATTAATGGGAAAATAAGGTGGATTTCCTATAAAATCAACTCTCCAAGCCCTAATTCATAATCCATTAACTCATTTTCACAATTCATTCATCATCTATCTTCTCTATCAAGCCAAGCAAGTAAGGGTTTCATCATTGCAAGTCATTAAGTTAGCTTCCAAATACATTCAAGGGAAGATTATTCATGTTTTTCTACAAACATTCAAGATCAAACATTATGGTAAGGTAGTAATTCTATTACTTCATGCTTCATTACATTCTTTCATCAATTTGGTTTAATTACCTTAAAGGGGTTTGACCAAGGCAAACCCCCATGCCTTAACATCCAACATTTCTCTTTCTTGTCTTGTGTGTTAGTACATTTAGGAATCTTGGATGCTTAGAAATCATTGAAGACTACATTGTGAAGTTGTTCAAGTCATCTCTTCACTGGAAAATCCAAAATACCCACAAAAAGTCACTTTCAGGTCTGAATCCGACAGTTTCAGAATTAGACACCTAAAGAAGCAAAAAGTGCAGACCGGAGGATCCTGTTTCAACCTTTGAATATTCAAAAAATTCAAAAGTGAACTCATTCACCATGGCTGGAAAATGAGTCCCACCTCCAGGCCTATTTTTTATTTTTTCTGCATTTTCAGACACCCATTTGTCTGAAATGGGCTTCAAACAAGTTTTACAGAATTGAGACTAATTCACCCAGAATGGTGAGTGAGTCCTACAAGGCCTAAAAATTAGGATCAACAACATTTTAGAAGTCATTTCTAGTCTCCATCTATATATCAGGTGCACACATTCAGTTTCATCCTTTTCAATTTAGTTTTGTTCATTTCTAGTCCATTTTTGCATAGCACAATATGTTTTCAAACAAGTTGTATTTCTTTAGTTTCCATTCAATAATCAATAGTTTTCATTAGTTTTCTACATCTAGGTCATTTCATTTAGAAATAATTTCATCATAAATATCTTAGATTGAGTGAACCACCTATATTTTTGTGGTGTAGGATCTATCTCTTTCCTTTAGGTGAAAGACCCTACTTAAGCAAAGAGACATAACATTCCACCACCTTAAAATATTTAGTTCAAGTAGCCATGCATATAAAGAAGGATCTAAATGCACTTAGGTTAGCAAGATGGAATGAAAACAATCAAGAGGAATTATCAATCCCCTAGGTTGAAGATCCCACAACAAACTAAACATAAGAACAAAGGAACACATGTATGAAAGAGAAAGAGAGTAGCGAGAGGGAAAAGGAAAAGTTAGATCAAGCTTCGATCATTTGTTCAACTATTTGTGAATCAGATCTAGGCTTTTTGTCCAAAAAATGAAACACATACTCACTCTGGGGTGATGAAACTCATGGTGGTCTGTCGAGTGAGAAGGCCCAAAAGGTGAGAATCATACGCTCAGGTGGTATGTACTCACAAATGCATAGGTGGCTATGGGGAAAGTTGTGCCATAGAATGGAATTCCTTCTCAACCATATCAAAGTTATACCTCCTGATAAATTTAACAAGGTGCTACAAGGGAAAATTTTGGTTCTTGCTTCATGAGACAAGCAAAGCTTCATATGCTTAGAACTCATGAAAAAATAGGATGGTACCATAGGAATACAAGTTGCATTATGCAAGATGGAAAAGATGTAAAATGTAAAATGAAAAAATGTAAAATATAAAATATGTTCAAAGGAGTCTTGTTAAGTTCATGCAAGGTCTATTACTTAGGGAACATTGTGCCTAATGTCTCCAAGAGAGGACCAATCAAAGATTAGAATATTCACAACTTAGGGGATGCAATGTGTCATATTAGGAAACTAAGAGGAATGTAATATGCTAAGATAGATCACACTTATTAAGGAAATCACACCCAATGTCATCTACAAAGTGACAAACACATCATATGAAGTAACAAGGCTACACTAAGAACCAAGAATGAAAATCAATAATGCCAATGTATGCCCCCCACTTTAAAGAAATTTCTACACACCATTCTATGAGAAATTACTTTAAAGTAGTAAATTAAAAATACAAAAAAGAAAATAAGACATGAGAGCAAACTAGGAAAGCCCCTATGACAAGTCTTATGTTTCCAAGTAAGGCTACTTCATGTAAATGAAAAAAAAACAAAACAAAGGGGAGTTTCCTCCCAGAAAGGAAAAAACCAAAAACATAAGGAATCTATGGATTTTGGGTCAATATGTTCATTGTTGCAATGTTTTGATTAAATAGCTTGAAACTGTCATCATTCCCCAAAACACATAGAACTAGAATAATGACACAAAGAGAATGAAAAAAAAGAAAAAAAAAGTCCATTTTGTGTCAACATGGAAGAGGAATTGTGGTCTCAATGCTTTGCATCATCCCTAAAAGGAAAACACAAGCAAAAGAAAATGAAAGGAAAAAGAAAAGGAAAAGTTATTGGGTCAACATGAAGGAGGCGTTTGTCTCAATGCCTTGCATCATCCACAAAAGGAAAACAAGTGAAAATAAAATGAAAGGAAAAAAAAGGAAACGCTTTTGGGTCAACATGAAGGAGACATTTCAGTCTCAATGCCCAAAAAGGAAAACCACAAGAAAATATAAAAAAAAGGAAAAAGAAAAGGAACCTTTTGGGTCAACATGGAAGAGACCTAGGGTGTCTCATTGCTTTGCATCATCCCTAAAATGAAAACACAAAACACAAGTGAAAAAGAAAGGGGAAAATGCACAACATATAGAATAATAGAGGTACAAATAAAGGAAGTGCACAAAGAGAGAGAACATCAAACACACATTACGGGGGAACACAAGACACACATACAATCAAACTAAAGAAAAATAAAAAGTGTAAAAAGGATAGCAAGGTGAATGCAAGTCAATCATCTAACAAGTCATCTAATTGCCAATCATGTTCAGTGTATTGCAAGGTCGGTTGACTGTCTAAAGGGAGAATTGTAAGTGACGAACTAGGGGAAGTGCCAGGTTCTTCACTTGGTGTAGCATATTTATCATTTAAGCTCATGGTAGATGAAAATAAATATTTTAGATCATTATGCACCTCTTCATATATTTTAGTGATCTCCTCATCATCATCATCATCTACATTAATCACGATGGGAAGAAAAAGAGTAATTTCCAAGGAAGGATGGATTAGGAGTTGTGGTTGTTGTATTAGATATTTTTTTTGTGATGGTTGTATCATACTATCTTGTGGTGGGTCAAGAGGAGGAGGGTGATTAGGTATTGCTTATGTCAAAGGCCGAGGTTGATTTTCTTTGTTGTTTTCAATTTTCATTTGACGAGCAAGGAGATGATGACGACGCCTATGCTCCCTAGCACCTTGGTTTATTTTAATTTTATTTTCAAGTTGTTGAGGTGTAAGAGCAGGTTGATTCACCATAGGATCCTTTTTGTCCCAAGGAGGAGGAATGGAATGAACTGAAGGAGATGGGTCAATCACTTTCTCTTTGGAATGAGCTGAAGGAGATGAGGTAAGATGTGGTTGTTTTCATTATCTCTTGGGAATTTATATGATGAAGGGGAATTTTCTATGGTTGGTCGCTCATGAGGTTACATTTTTTTTTAGGTTTAGGCTTAGGATGAAGCATTGTGTCATCTATGATAGGGATAGTGGAAGTGGATGGGGACATGTGACGAAGAGACAATTCAGCTATTCATTTGGCTTTGAACATTTGATAGCTAATGAAAAAGAAGTCTTTTTGAGTGGTGATGGGTTCCATAGGTCCAGGCCAAAAAGGATTCTAAGTAAAAATTAACTTTAGAGGATAATGGATTAAAGCCACTATGGTGTATGGCAAATATCTCATTGTCATGCAAAAACTTAAAAAAATTGTGAACAACTAAAGTGACTACTTTCATCGAGTGAAGCCAAGGATGACGTAGTTGGAGATGAAACTGATTCGATTGTGGAATGATAGAAAATGTTACATCCAAATTTTTGGGTCCTATTTGTGATGGGAGTATGATTGATCTGATCGTAGGGCACACAAAACCAACATGTGTTTTAATCCATGCAATTGGTTTATCATAATCATCTTGATAGAGATCATGTAATACTAAAAATTCTTTCATGATCATATTTTCACCACAGGAAGGATCTTTTAATATCCCATTGGTGGGCTTATCATAGATGCGGATGACTATGTAAAGAGGACCATTTGGAAGCTTTTTAAGTATATCATGAGAAGGAAAAGTATTATCAAGAGATTTGTTTGATGGCCCCTTACGAGGGTGTACCAAAGAAAAAAGGAAATTTTCTTGATTTGGGGAATAATTAATGATAAATTAGACTTAATAAGGCCTTGATTTGGTGTTGTGAGGTGTTTTCCACATCCACACTAGGTCTTGGACCCTTTGAAATGCATTTATCGATGTCTTGTAAAGGTGTCATAAAGTGTTGTAAAAGACTTGCATGCCTCTCTAGACTTAATGGACCCATTTCTCCCTAATTCAATATTATAAAACTTGTTTAATAAGATTATCACACTAATCTAGAAGTTTTTTGAATTAAGCTTAACATTAAACTAGTATTGTAATGGTTTTTAGACATTTGCATTGGTTCTTCTACCTTTCTAGGCTATGTGGAACTCATTTTAGTATTGTAAAGTGTATTTAATAACACTTTCACATTGAATTCCATGTCCCAAGCCCTAATTGACCTTTACATCATCATTAATAGGCCCCTATTACCCCATATTGTACATCCTAGTGCAATATCTAATGAAATACCTGATAAAGTCACCATATAAACCTTATTTCTTAACTTCCTAGCATCTTAGCTAGAAAAATGGCCCCATTGGGACTAATTTTCCACCTGTGGTGAATGAGTCCCTGTCGAGTGGGACTGATTCACCCAACATGGTGAATGAGTCGAATTTGGGCCAATTTTGACCTTTGAGCGAAAAAATCTAAAATTTATGTTTATTATTTTTTACATGTTTGCCTTAGGGATTCGATTAATAGTAAAACAAGGCGAATTTCCTATAAAATCAAACCTCTAAATCCTCATTTACATCTCTTAATTCATTCACACATCTCTCATTATTAAGTCAAGCAAGTTAGGGTTTCATCATTTCAAGTCATTAAGATAGAAATTTTTAGACATTCAAGGGAAGATTCTTCATGTTTTTTTGTAGACATTCAAGATCAATCACTATGGCAAGGTAATAACTCCATTATTTCATTCTTCATTACATTCTTTCTCTATTTTGGTTTAATTACCTAGAAAGGGGTTTGACCAAGGCAAACCCCCATGCCCTAACACTCAACATTTCTCTCTCTTATCTTGTGCATTTGCAGATTTAGGCATCTTGAGGACTTGGAAATAATTGAAGATAAACTTGTAAAGTTTTTAAATTCTTCTCTTCATTTTCTAAGGAAAAATATCCATCAAAAGTCACTTTCAGACCCAAAATCAGAGTTTTAGAAGCAAACACTTGTAGAAAGCCAAAGTGCGGGCTGAGAGCTCCTATTTCCTCTTTCAGATCTTCAAAAAATTAAAATTGGACTCATTCACTATCATTGGAAAATGAGTCCCATTTCCAGGCCTATACAAGGCTTTGTGCATTTCTAGATACCCTTTTGTCTAAAACAGGTTCTGACTTAGTTTCACAAAAGTATGACTAATTCGCCCAGAATGGTGAATGAATCTTGGTAGGCTAAATTTATAGTATCAGTAGCATTTCAAATGTCATTTCCAGCCTCCTTCAATATCTTAGGTGCACATTTTCAGTTTCATCCATTTCTATTTAGTTTTGTTCACATTTCTTGGTGTTTTTGAATTACACAATGTGTTTTCAAAAAAATTGCATTTCAATAGTCTTAAAATCTTAAGTAACCAATTTTATCAACCAGCTACATCTAGGTCATGGAATTTAGACATAATTTCATCATACACATATATTAGTTTAAGTGAACCACTTAGATTTTTGGTGTGGGATCTATCTCTTTCCTTTAGGTGAAAGATCCTAATTGAGCAAAGAAACATAGCATCCCAAACCATAAAATATTTGGTTCAGAGGGATAACATCTATTGTAACCATAAGTTCATGCATAGGACTAACTTGGGTAACAGTTGGAGTAATAGCATGTTGTTCATTATTTCTATCAATTTTCATCACATGAGTGTTTCAAGGTTCACTGGCTTTGGAAAATGAAACATTGTGTTTAGGCATGGGGTTGCTAAAAATTTGTAAATTTTGATTGGGGGTGCAATAGACTTATTGGCTTGATCATTGAAACTTGCAATGGAGAAACGCCTAGAATCAATGAGGTCTTGAACTAAGTGTTTGAGATGCTTACATTGTTTGGTATCATGTCCATTTTGGTGATGAAAATGACAATAAGCATTTGGTTTAAAGGTGGGTGGTAAAGGTTTGGTAGTATCAAGTGGTTTAATGGTAGGAAAAGTGATCATCTATTGTTGTAGCAGTTGATTTATTGTTTTATGGAGAGTGTCAGGTAAGGATGTAAATTGTCTCTTCTGGTCCCCATAGGTAAAGGGTACCACTGCTTTAATAGCTGCCACTTGACTCAAAATAGGTTGGGTTGGTTGCAAAGGGGGGGAATTGAACTGTAAGAAGCCTCTGTTTAGTTTTCTGAAGTTTTGTGCATTGTTTTGGCCACTTTATTTAGACTTCTCAGCTTGGTTAGAAGTGGAATTTTAATCATGACTAGTAACCGAGTTGTGATAGTGACAAAGGGTCATGCATAAGTGCATGAACGAAGGAAATTTCATAATAGTCAACTTATTTTGATGGTGAGTGTGCAAGTTTTCAATAACCATCTTTTGAAGATGTGAATCAGGAATCTTGACATCTACTTGATCATACAATGACTGATAATGTGAAATGTAATCAATTAATTTTTCATCTGCATTTTTTTTACATCTCATTAAATCAACCATTATCTTTTTGGGAGTCATATAGACTTGGAAATGAGTTATAAAGGCATCAACAAGTTCACTAAATGATCGGATTGAATGATTAGATAAGTTTGGAAACCACTACAATGCAGTGTCCTTTAAGGTCATAGGAAAAAGTTTGGCTAATAGATTATCGTCAAGGAAAAAATCACTGCACAATGTTGTATAGGCATTAACAAGATTAGTAGGCTCTCCTTTACCTCCATACTTCTCAAACCTAGAAATCTCAATTCCTTGTGGCATCTGTCTTATTAAGATCTCTAGAGATAATGGGCTACTATAGACATGATATGTGGGTGGAGCATTTTCACTTTGGATTATGGTGGATATTTGTTGTTGCATGGAAGAAACAGGGTTAAAGATCTATGTAATGAGGGGATCAGTGTAAGTGGTATGAGGTGGAAGAGAAAATGGTGGTGGAGTCTATGTAATTTTAGGAGAAGTGAAGGGGACACTAAGAAGCATGAAGGAAGAAGATGGAACATTTGATGCCACAAAAGAACTAGAAATGCTAGTTGGAATAGAGAAAGAAGGAGTTACATGACTAAACTGTTGCATGCTTTTTGTAATTTGATGAGTGGTATAGGTGGGTGTAGACATGCAAAATTAGCATCATGCATTAGGACCATTAATTAATTAATCAAGTTCACCTTCATCCATTCATTAGGTAATGTCATTAATTTCCATCTCCTAAGGTCATTAATTTAAAATTAAATAAACATTATCATCAACCTTTTAATCAAATAAATTGAACTTTATTTAATTAAATCCCCAAATGCATATTCCATCCCTCTTTTATTTAATAAATCAAAATATTTGAGTAAAATTGGTCAAAATCATCCTAATCATCATTAATCTAATCTAATCCTAATTAGCCTAACCTAACTACCCATCACATTCTCTGGATTTTTCCACTTGCACAAATAAATCAATTTATTGATTTATTAAATCCAACATTTTCCATCAACATGGCATCTTTGGGGAATATTCCCTCAAGTTTGAATTCAAAATCAAGTGGGCATGTACATCCAAAAAAGCAATTAATGTCTCTTACATGTCCCCTGCACAAGTCAAACTCGGCATTTATATCAAAAATTCAAATTTGAAACTCCCTCTCTTGGGCACATTTCCCAAATCTTGCACATCCCTCAAACTATGGCAACTTGACAAGTGGCCTCATCTCATTGGTTGAATCTTTATCCCACATTCATCCATTTGGCCAATCTCTCATCAAAATAATTTATAAATGAGAAGCTTCATTCTTCATCAAATCCTCCACAATTTCATCTACAACTCCTATGCAAAGTCACTCTCTTCATTTGAGAACTAATTTTTTCCATCATCATCATCATTTGCATTATCAAGGGTTGGGAAAGGTCTATTTTCTACAATAGCACCAATCCACTATGGGATAGGTTTTGATTCATGTTATTATGTGTTTTATTTAGTTTCTTGGATTCCTTTCATTGCATGATTAACATGTTACATTATTTCATAGGGATGCTTTTATTTTGCTTTGCGTTAAGTAACAATGATAATGTTTGTTTTGAGCAAATGCAAATTTAGCATCCACATTCTGGTGCTAGAAAGATATTGGATCTCTATTCTTTTACCATATTTTACATCTTTCTGTCCTTTCAAAAATAATACCTTTCCTTTTGATAGTGGCTGCTTTAATTTTGGATCTTGTTCAATATTGCGCCTTTCCTTAGTTATTTTGGGGTGTTGTGTTATTTCCTTTGTCTAATAATTTTAGTTGTCTATAGTCTGTAGTTTTTTGGCACCGCACGATTGCAACAAATATTTAGGCCATAAGCAAATGGACCCCAAATATTTCATCTAAGTTTCTTTTTTCTTGGGATCATCTGATCAATTAAAGCTCTTTGATTTAGTGATCCATGATTGTTAGTGTGAAGAATGAGTACATTTTGAATAATACTCAGTATCGGATATTGGTACAAAAAGAAATTATGTTCTACTGTGTTCTAGCGTAATGGTAGAATGCTATAGTTTTCTTTTGTGGAGATCTTTTTTTTTCTAAAAGTTAAGATTTTAGGTTAAATTGATGAAGTTGTTAGGTCAATGTTTTTTTTATGTGTGAATGCTTATAATTCTCCAAATTATTGTCATCAAAATTTTTAGTAATGATATGTGTTGAACTAACAAAATCTGAATCATCTCCCTTCTAATTAAGTATTTTTCGCATGTTTCCTTCTAATGGACCTGCGCACAACTCACGACCTCTTCTCTAGCTGCCCTCTATCACCAGCATCAGGAGTCTATCTTTATCTGCATTTTATTATAGTCTCATCCTATAGAATTTTTTTTATCATAACATTAGTATCTTTATTGGAATCAGGCGTCTATCTTTGTCTTTTGTTTTTCTTCAAATGATGGAATAGTTTTGGAGAAGACTTATTATACTCTGGCACTTCCTAGAAACACAAACCTTCTGGTTAGGACGAGTTTACACCAACTGCCTGATTTAAATTATAATGTTTATCATAGTAGGGAGCCATGCAACCTTAGCATACAAGATATGGCCTAGATATAATGGTTGTGGATTGATTAAATCAATTAAAGCCACCGATTCAAGCCTGCTGAACACAAAATTCATCCACTTCTGAGAAATTAATGCCTTGGGTAGATTGGAGATAATAATTATATTTATGTTGAAGATAGGCGAGAGGGATACACAAATATAACAAAATCTTGTGCCTATCATTATTGTCTCTATTATATTTGACCTTTTAGATTATACAATGAATATCAAGATTGCTTTTAAGTCCAATGGACAATGCCAATAGGGTAGTTACAAGATACAAAATACATTTGAGTTATATTTGTATACACCTTAAAATGGTCACATCATATTGTCTGGTAATTAATTAAATATTTTTAATATTTAATTAAAATCTTCAAATTCTATCTACGTATAAATAAATTTAAATAATTTATTTATATTTCTTCATTCATTTATCTTTTCATATTCATTTCTTAATTAATTAAATAAACATTACGATTTATTTATATTAATTATCATATAATCTTAGTTTGAATATCTTATTCAAATAAAGATTAAAATATTATTCTTATTCTAAATATCATTTACAATTAAATATTCCAAAATATTTAATTATTTCCTCTAATTCAATATTCCAAAATCATTTCAAAATTCTTCAAAAATCTATTTATAATTAAATATTTCCAAAAATATTTAATTAAATCTTCTAAAATTTCAAATTCTTCTAAAGTCATATTACAATTAAATATTTCAAAATATTTAATTAAATCTTCCATAGTTTTTAAAAATAAAAAATCAAATGCAATAAATTAAATAAATTTATTTAATTTATTATTTAATTTGGGATTTATCTTCAACTCCGAAGCAAACGGTTGAAACAGAAAATTAAATTTCTCTATTTCTGTGCAGGTTTGTTCCCATGGGTTGAAGACAAATCCATTCTCTCCAACCTCTCAACCTCCCCATTTTCTTCTCAACCTCTCCATCTCTCACCATTCAAACTTACCAGACAATCTCACAGCCGTAGATTCTTGCCAGCCGGGATGGAGCCTGCAAAAATCTATAAATACAACTGCCGGGAGCTCCAAATCATATAGAAGTTTTTAGCAGAGAAACTATAGTCAAATAGCTCTTAAGCATCCATAGCATAAGCCTTTTTAGCATTCACTTTCATAGTATAGTAGCATATCATGATACATTTCATTCACAGCCCCTGTGCATAATCTACAGCCCCTGTTCATATCCGTTAACAATTTCACTCCACCAGCATATAGAATAGTATTTTTCATTTGTATACTCGTTCTATAGCAGCCATTTGGAGGAGCTTATATCAAATCTGAGAGCAACAGCTTCAAAAGAATCACTGTAGATAGAGGAAAATGGAACGGCTCTGAAGGAATTTTGCTTATTTGAATTTATTTAAATTTCTTTAGATTAAGGTTTCATTTAGTGTTTTTGTTTTCAATTAGATTAACATTAATAAGCATAACACATTTTTGGTGCCCACCGTGGGGCTCTTTGCCCCTGTTTCTCATATCTGTTTGAGTTTTTTGATTCACGAGGAAAAAAATAGCGGGGAATAGCACAAACAACCTGCGTTCCGGAAGGTCACCTCAGAGTGCAGCATTTAAAATTTCCCGTTGCGGTGCCCTTAACTATTTTTACCGGTGCCCATAACTATTTTGGCTCTTCTTTTGCAGCGCCCATACTTCTTTTCTGCGGCCCTTAACTTCTTGTCGCGGCCCTTAAGCTGATTTTTTCGCGGTGCCCTTAAGCTGTTTTGCGAAGCGTATGCTTCTTTCGCGGTAGCCTTTAAGCGTTTTGCAGCCTATAGTAATACGTTGCGGCTGCTTTTTTTAAAGCTGACTTTGTAATTTGTAATTATAAAATAATCTAAAGCGATACGATCTTTTGACCGTGAAGCCGGTTAATAATCATTTAAGGATAAAATTAACCAATCCTAGGGTAGTCATCTAAAGGATAAAATTAACCAATCCTAGGGTAGTCATCTAAGATAAAATAAAGCAATCCTAGGATAGACACTTTATCTTTCAATTTGGGCTTAAAATAAATTTTCTGTTTATGTGAAGCAACATCTTCACTTAGTTTAGAAAATTTTCATTTGGTGCTTAACAATTGAACCTTTGTTTGCTTTGTCTTCGGTGATAGGCCTATGCTCTCCCCTTAACTGGGTGATCAAAATGCCAAACTCACCTTTTTTCTTTTTATGCATTTTACAGCTTTGTTAAAACCTTGTAGAGAGCCTACTCTTGTGGGAAAAAGTACTCACCCAAGAGGAACGACTCAAGTGGGTTCAAGCCAAAGCTAGGCTATTCCACCCCACTCTAAAATTTAAAGCAAAATTGGAAATCCTCTTTTTGTGGTGGTGTGCATTGATAACCATCCCCAAAGCCTTTGTTCTAAAGGTAGGGAGGTCTCTCGAGGGAGTCTATCATTTGCCGCACCGAATGGAAACCCTTACTAAGAACCTAGTGTAGTATCTTACCGAGTCAGTTTCTGAACATCATTTTAATCACAGTGCAGGGGAGGGAAGAATCTACCCCCAAGATACTCACCATATAACTACCAAGGATTGTTTGCTCAGGGGATCCGGTATCCACTTCCGTCACTCTGAGTACGCACCTAGAAAAGACAAAAAAATGGGTGCCCTTTCGGGGGTGACACGGCTGTGTGAGTCGACGCAGTTTTAAGATGTGGGTTGTTGATTGCTATGATGACCTACTTGAGAACTAAGAGTGAGTCTGTTTGAAGTGCTTATCATGTGTAAAACTCGTTAAAACATTTTTTTGAACAACATTTTGGTCATACACTTCTTGTTTAGCATAGGGCTTAAAACAACTATTCTACAACTTACTTGATGTGTTTTCAAAACATTAATTCAGTAAAGATCATCTAAAACTCACAATTACATTGATCACACTTATCATTTTTCAAGACTAGGATCAAATCTCAAAATAGTGCATCTTTTCAAACAAGTTTTTGATTATTTATTCAACTTCCCCAATAGGATTCTGATATCCTTTCATCTTGGAAGCCACAATCAAGAGTTAGAAATGTCATTTGATCATATCATAAGATTTTCATCTTATCAGATCAAGACATTATCATTTTTGCACTTATAAACCTATGATCTAAGTCTAGAAGAACATTTCAAAAGTATATGCCTATTGTCCACTTTACAACATGGGTGATAGGGAACAAAATCTTTTTCATAGGTTTCATACTGGGAATAGTTCAAATAATGAGATAACCGATGAAATGATTCAAGAAGTTGAACAGGATCCACAGTTTCACCAAATTTTGGACAAGATGTTAGAGCGAGATAAAGAAGGCTACTTTCTTTTCTTAGCAAACCAAGGTGCCAAATTGCCCTCTAACTACAATATGGAGAAAATTAAGGAAGATCCTGAAAAGACTAAAACTCCATTAAATGATCTTAGTAGTTTTCCCCAACAAACAAGAGCACTCCAAAGGAAAATCAAGGAAATGCAAGGGGGCACAACTATGAAGTCCTTTGACGGAAATATGAAGGTAACCTCTTCTCCTCCAAAAGCAACATCATCCAAATTCAATGTTTTTGAATTTTTGCAAAGGTTACATAAGAAGCCCAAATCTAAGCCCTCAAATAAAATTGACCAATCCTATCATGTCATGCATTTATCTTCATCCCCCATAATTCCAAATGAACCTCATGATTCTTTCACTCAAGATAACGATTTCATTCAATCACCTTCTTCTATCATATCCTTTACATCCAATGATTCATTTCAATCTACACATCTTGATCAAAACATTCTACAAACCCTTCCTATCTTTGATCAAGATCCCATCTCTCAAGGACCATATGATGATCCCCTCCTTTCATTATTTACCCATGATAATCCTCTTCCATCTCAAGAGACAAATGTTCTTCCAAGTTCTTCTTCGTCATCATCTAATCAATCCATAGCATCCCATGATTCTATTGCATTACAAGAGCATGATATTTCTTCCATCCTATCTAATGATGTCTTACCAATTGATGATCAAGATATGATTTCTACAAAATTTCATGATTCCCTTCCTCATCAAGATCAATATAATCTTCCATTCAAGGATACCCTTTCATCCCATGAAGATGATTATCCTCCTCATGATCAAGATATTCCTTTCATACCATTTCATAATCCTTTTCCAAGTCAAGATCAAAACACCCCATCATCTCCATGTCAAGAGCCTATCACACCTATTCATGTTATCCATGAACCCCACACCTATAAATTGGGATCCTCCTCCTTTATCCATTCTGGTTTACTTCCAAAACCTATCTTCTCATCCATATAATATCCTCTTCACAATGGACTCACATCTTGTTTCACAAACAATACATATCCCATTGGTAAACGAATGTGTGAAATTATGAATTACAAAGGAAAAGGTTTAGGTCTTCATGAGCAAGGTATCCTAGAACCCCTTTCTGTCCAAGCACATCCATATTCTCATGGCCTTGGTTATACACCTCATACTCAACCTAGGTATCCTAGTCCATCAAACTCTCCATCTATCCTAGGTCCTTATCCTAGTCCAATAAAAACACCATCTATCCTAGGTCCTTATCCTAGTCCAATAAAAACACCATCTATCCTAGGTCCTTATCCTAGTTCATCAAACCATTCATCTATCCTTGGTCCTTATCATTCCAACCTTAGCTCATCAATCCTTTCATCCATATTAGGGTCCCACATTTCTCCATCTCCTATTCTTCAAGAAAAACAAAAACACACATCCTTGATCCACTTTCAAAATTCTTCCTTCATTAACTCATCCATCATACCTCCATATCATTCACCTCAATCCACCCCTCCCATTGCTCTTGGAAGCAATTTGGATGCCAAATATGAAAAGCTTCTATATCAAAATCCACATGTATCAAAGGATCAACATGTCTCCTCGAAGAGTCATGCAAAAATAAAAGAAAATTTGATCCAAAAAATCAAAAAGCAATTTTCAAAGGCCACAAAGGCCCATCAAAGCAAAAGCAATTTTCAAAGGCCACAAAGGCCCATCAAAGCAAAGGCAATTTCCAAAGGCCACAAAGGCCCATCAAAGCAAAAAGGAAATTTTCAAATACCACAAAGGTCCATAAATCAAAAAGAAAAATGTCAACGGCCACAAAGGTCCACAAAGAAAAACTCAAAGTCAAAATTCATGTGGATTCCTAAAAGTATCATAGAAGCAATAAAATCTAAATTAGCATCCAAATTTGCTAATCCAAAAGTTTCCTCCAATTTTCCATCTAATAACCTATCACCTTCCAAATCCATTTTTCCTCCATCACTCCACCGCCCTTCAAGGTGTGTGTCAATGTTGATCTTTCCAACTTTTCCATCTATCCATCAACAGGTCTTCCAAACTCCTATCCATTATCCAACATTCACCCCCCATCATTCTTCTTTAATCCAAACTTTTGCATAAGTCCTTAGATTCTTCCATCATATCATTAATCTGCCAACATTTAGGATTCTAATTCCCATTACCATGGTTTATTAGAGGGATATTTGGTTGTGAAACTTGATGCTTAAGTCCTTCCTCCATCTCCCTATCATCCATATCATATCTTCCATATTCCTCTCGCACTCTACATTTAGGGACAAGTTTCATCCATCTTATCATTCATGGTCATTTCTATGCCCATTCCTTACATTTCCACCTTTGATCTTGACAAGGTTAAGGATCTTCTTGAACATCATATATCTTATCCATATCTTTCATACCATATCTATTCATATCTATCATCTATACATATCTTTCATTATCCATATCATGTAGTGGAATCTTTAGGTTTCATCATGGCTTGATGAATTTGTACATATCTTTTATCTTTAGGTTGTGTTTACACTGGGGGCAAAACACAGAAACATACAAGAGAGGGGTAACGAGCTTTCAGGATATTCCAAAAACAGACAAATAACGGCTTGACAAAACAAAACAAACATTGTCATATCAAATCAATTACAAACATATTCATGCCAATGAAAATCGAAACAACATGATCCAAACAACTATCGAAGTGAGAATATCAATAATGATAACTAAAACTTGGATGATCTTAATCTGAATAAATGTTTGAAATACTT
>VDFB02328286.1:0-46036 GCA_007258455.2 Sequoia sempervirens
TCATCAATTTTAGCGGTTTCTTCATTGTCATCCAAGTTAACTGATGCAGAGCTAGGAGGATTGCAATTCAACACAACCAATCATTCAAAGCAATGATACAAAATTCTTGCTCTTAGGAATTCTCGGCTTACTTTGCAATAACACAACTAAGAAATCATCAACAATGACAAAAATTAAACAAACTTGATTCACTTGATAACTTTCATAAACTGATTCATCTCAAACAAAGATTAAGTGCATTCTAGATCACATTGGAAACATTGCCATAGCAGCCCACAATTTAATGCAACGAACTATCATTAATAACTTTCACAACAAAAAAAAAATGAAGCCAATTGCTTTAGTGAGATTGAAGATAATATAATTATAGACTTTTCCTCCATTTTTTATGAAGATCCAACGGTGGAAAAGAAAGTTATTGCATTTTTCCCAAAACTGCAAACCCTAGGTAGGGTTCAGACCTACCCTCACAAATGTTGGTGCAATTAATATTTAATTACACTTTACATAAGTTTACTTAGGTAATTATTTAATTCCTAGGTTAATTAGTTGTATCCTTATCTTGTTGAGCTATCTTGTTGCTCAAGATAAGATTAGGGTTATGCATCTTTGCTTTTATAAAGCAAATCATTATCATGTAATTATTGAATTCTTGAATATATCATTTTGCACATCTTTTGCAAAGTTCTTGCTTTTTCTAGTTTTCTCTTCTATGGAAGGCTTTTCTAGTTTGCAAATCTGATCTTGGTTTCTAACATGGTATCAAAGTCTAGATTTGCAACCCCTTCTTAGATTTTTGAGAAAATCATTGCAGGGTTCGTTCGAGATTCCTCAAGGGTATCATGCCTTGAGTTCATTCATGAGGCATTTTGGATCAGATCGAGATTCACCATTAGATTCAGAGCACTGAAAAAAGTTAGGATTGGCTTTTGTTTTGTAGATTTTGGCCATCATTTGCCAGATTTGTGAGGGTTTTAGACTGGGAGAATTTTTGTGAGTTCTGGGGGTAGCTGATTTTTTGGAGTAGTTTGAGCACAAACGGAGGTCACCATCATGTTCAAAGCGGCCAAAAACCCTAAGATCGCCTTTCGTTTCGTTGATTTCGAAGAAAGTTGTTTCTGAGGAAAACAAATTTTGCCAAGGAGACCGTACGGCCTCCCCAGCTCGCTTCCCAAGGCATGAAAATCGAAAAAAAATTGAAAAAATGAGGTTCTTGTTTTTCACGCTGACGCTCACAAAGTTAAAAAGGGTCGCCACTCGGTGGCCACCGGGCAGCCACCGATCCGCCACCGCCATTGGTGGCACCAGCCCAAACACCGCCGGCTCTTCAACCCCTGCGGGCTCCATCAGACTTCGCCAGTGGTCATATGAATGACTCGGAGCCCAGCCTAACCCCCAACAGTTTCAAAATAGTGGAGAATATTCCTATTACTAGGAGCATATTCCAGTGCCGCCTGCAGAATATTCTGACCCAAACAGCATATTCCATCGCCGAAATTTTTTTCTGGCAGAGGGGGTGATTTTTTGCCCCAACAGCCAGATGGCCGTCAAATTTTTTGCAGTGAAGTGCTGATGTCAACATGACATCACCCGGTCGTACAGCCCTCTTTGCCCCCTCCTAGCCCTGATTTTTCCTAAAGGAGCATTTTTTTTCTTTTGGTCATAACTTGGGCATACGGTATCGAAATCGGGAAAACGAGATATCACTGGAAATCTAGTTCCGAGCACTTTCCAGTGGTGTAGGTTATTTTTCAAAAAATATATATTTATCTACTATTTTTTTCTGTTTGAAGTCAGATGTTCATTTTGGGCTTCTGAGCTCATAACTTTTTGCCACAATCTCCGATTTTCATCTTCTTTGAGGTGTTGGAAAGGTATTGAGGAGCTCTATGTTACTATCGATGTAATTTTTCTATATCTATCCCAAGTTTATCGTTATTCCAAATTTTTCACGATGGGTGTTTTGGAGATTACTTAGATGTTTTGGCAGTTGGAAAGGTGAAACTTGAATATTTGTACTTCATTTCAGTACCACATCATGTTATTTTCTATTTATTCACATTTAGGATTCTCTCCTTTTACAATCATTGGGTTATTGTAATAAACGAACTGAGATAAAGTTCCATCAGGGGGGTTTCTTGCATAATAATCTAATTAGAGTGTACATGCACTTTGATCTTCATATCCCTTTTGATTTATTGGCAGCTCGTATGGGTTATTTGGTTTCCTAGTTTCTTTTGGCCACATTTTTGCTATTGCTTTACACATATCAGATTCATCGGTTCACACTTCAGTCGAGAGATTATGTTTCTTGATCCTCATTGGTTCAGATTCTTCTCATTTTGAGGGCCATGTTTTTATGGTTAATGTTCCAGAGTCTTTTTTGGTACTCCTTCCCATGGAAGAGTTTCAGTCACAGTTTGGCATCGGCATCATGATACACAGCTTCCATATTCTGTCATCATTTCATCTACTATTGCTTCACAGATTCTAGGGTTGTTCTAGTTTGTGAGTTTTCCAGTGTTCTGTGGCATCAGGTCTGCTATCACATTATCATGATTCCGGTTTTGGTTTCAATTGTAGACAGAAGTATCTTTCCTTGCTTGTTAGATTGTGGTTCCAGTGTTACTCCATAGTTTTCTTCCAGTGCTTCTTTGCAATAGTCATCTCATTGTAGGGGGGTTTTGTCCCACTGGGTTTTCCTTATCTACTTCATTATTGCATTTGTACATGGGTACCTGATCAGGCCTTGTTGTCGGGACCAATTCATGCTTTCTTGCATTCATCTTAGTTTTAGATTAATGCTTTTTTAGTCTCCATAAGTTGCACTTATGGGGGGGTGTTGGTGTAATTAATATTTAATTACACTTTACATAAGTTTACTTAGGTAATTATTTAATTCCTAAGTTAATTAGTTGTCATCCTTATCTTGTTGAGCTTTCTTGTTGCTCAAGATAAGATTAGGGTCATGCATCTTTGCTTTTATAAAGCAAATCATTATCAGGTAATTATTAAATTCTTGAATATATCATTTTGCACATCTTTTGCAAAGCTCTTGCTTTTTCTAATTTTCTCTTCTATGGAAGGCTTTTTTGGTTTGCAAATCTGATCTTGGTTTCTAACAACAAAAATTGTCATAACTTATTCAAATCTTAATGCAATTTGATGAGACTTGAAGAAAATGAAAGTAGATTCACATGGAAACAAAATCCAATTGGTTTCAGATCCAAAATATAGATTGTACAATCTGTACCATCACATTTTTCATACTACAAATTCTACACAATATTGTTAGAATAGGGCAATCTCACCAAAATAGTCATATCTCCCATAAATCTCAATAAAATTCAATGAGACAAAAATAATTGTAAACTAGAAACAAATATCTTTCCATCCATATATTATACTCCATGATATGAGTCCATACTAGGTCGTACAATGCACAACTTCAGCCTGAAAATAATGTAAGAATCAGAAAATGCACACAAAATTTTAGGTTTCCATTCATCAAACTTCAAAAATAATGTCTCCAACCCCGAATTCGAGTTTTGGAGGGCATCTTTATACATTTCCAATCAAAACCAACTATTTTAAACCACCTTTTGATTAGTTTGTTGACAAAACACCTTAATGACACTTCATCTACCTAATTTTGCACTTTTGACATTTTTTACAATATGGAACAACTTTAAACATTATTTGACAAATGACTTAAAATATGACTTCCTAAGACTCAAAAACCTCTAAAATGGTTTGATAAACCTTATTATAAGACCCAATACACAAAATAGAGCAACTATTTACAAATGGCCTCATGGAGGCAAGAAATCAAACAGGTGCTCCTACACCATTAACCACAATAGGAGGACAAATGATAATATCCATAGAAGGTGTTGGTCCTTGTTTTGTTGGAGACATCGGATCTGTTGGTTTTGGTGATGGAGGAGACTCATCGTTTATTGCTTCTGTAAAATTTGGATTTTGATTTTCTATGTTGTTCTCTTCATTCATTTTTCAAGCAATAGCAAGACATCTACACCTATGCTCTCGAGCATTTCAATTCCTTTTATTATGATTTTTCAAGTTGAATTTGTGTAGGAGCGAGTTTTCCGACCATAGGTTCCTTTTCTCCTTGTGAGGGAAGAATGGAAGAAACCATGGAAGGTTGTTCAACCACTTTCTCTATGGCTTTATAATTTTTCTTAAGAGGCATATTAGGACTTGTGTGGTTTTCTCTTGGCCTTTTGTAGGAAATAGGCAAGGGATTTTTGATGGATGGGTCTTGGCTAGTCGGAAGGGCTTTAGGTTCAATATTTTTTTCTTCTAGGGGCAGAGGTTAGATCATTGGTGGAGGAAAATTTTCAAGGGATAACTTGGAAATGCATTTTTCTATGAACTTTTGGTAGGATAGGAAAAGGAAGTCCTCACAGGGTCTTATAGGCTCCATGGGCTTAGGCCAAAAGTAGTCTAAGGAAAAATTTCATCGGGAAGACGGACGTCTAAAGCCACTATGGTTCACAATGAATGTTTCATTTCTGACTAGAAACTTTAAGCACTTATGGACAACGGATGGGAGCGCATTCATGGAGTGAAGCCATTTGTAGCCTAACTTCACATGAAATTGATCTGAATTAGAGATGATAAAAAATGACGCATTTGATTTATTTGGTCCTACTTGTAAGGGGAGTATGATCGAGCCCATTGTAACACGAGCAAAACCATCATGCATTTTAATCCATTCTTTCAGTTTATCATATCTTGAGTAAGTTCATGCACATATAAGAGTTCCTCTATGATCACATTCTCTCACAGATGGGATCAATTAAAATCCTAGGAGTAGGCCTATCATTGATTTTGCAAGCTATGTAAAGAGGACCATCAGGTGCATTTTTTATTGTTTCTTCTGAAGAGAAAGTAATTTCAATAGGCATTATGGTTTTTTGTTTATGAGGCTCGATGTCAATCACTCCTATTATTGTACTAATAAGACTTTGGTCATTAGTATCCATAGGATTTTTTTCATCATCATCCATAGGATTTTGTTCATTTTTGTACATGTTATCATCATCTGTGTCAACATTCATCACATCGGGCTTAGTTTCACTAGCCTTAACAAATGAAATATTATGGTTGGGCATGGGATTTGTAAAGATCGGCAAGTTTTGGTTAGGAGGAGCTACAAATTTATTACCTTTTTCATTCACACCTCCAATTTGAATATGATTAGAATCAATGAGGTCTTGCACAAGATGTTTAAGACGCTTGCAATTTTCTCTATAATGTCCTTTTTGTTGGTGATAAGCACAATAAGCATTGTGTCTAAATCTTGGAGGTAAGGGCTTGCTAGGTTCGAATAGGTCAAATGGGAGGTAAGCTAAGCATGTTAGGTAAGGTAAGCATGTTTTTGTTTAACAGATGAGTCATGATATTTTGGAGTGTGTCAAGTAAGGGAGTAAATTGTCTTTGCGGATCCCCAAAGATATAAGGATTACTCTTCTTTATAAAAGCTACTTGGGTATCAACTTGTTGGGTAGGTTGGGATGTGGAATTTAGTTGAAGGAAACTTTTATTTTGTCTTTTCAAAGGTTGGAAGGTGTTTTGGTTTGAAGATTCAAACTTTTTAGGATGGGTAGAGGTGGTTTTTGGTTCACAACTACCTACGAAATTTTGATAATTTTGAAGGAAAGTTCATAAGTGCATGAAGGAAGGGAATTTCATCATAGTAAGCTTGTCTCGTATCTTACTTTGTAAATTTTCTATGAACATCTTTTGAAGGTGAGAATTGGGAATCTTCACAGTAATTTGGGAATAGAGCAATTGGTAACGTGAAATAAAGTTAGTGAATTTTTTACCCTCATTTTTCTTACATCTCATGAAATCAGCTAATGTCATTTTAGGAACCATATGCACTTGGAAATGGTTAATAAATGTTTCAACAAGTTAATTAAATAAATGAATTGAATTATTTGGTAATGTAGAAAACTAGTCCAAGGCAACATCTTTTAAGGATCAAAGAAAAATCTTAGAGAAAAGTTTGTCCTCAAGGATAAAGTCACTACACAAACCAATAAAGGCATTAACATGATTAGTAGGATCTCCCTTTCCTCCATATTTCTCAAATCTAGGGATCTGTATACCTTGTGGCACCGGAGTTCTTAATATTTCCAAAGATAGTGGGTTACTTTTGACATAGTACGAAGGTGGACCATTTTTATTTTTATTTATGGTGGAAACCGGATCCCACAAAGTTGGTTTACATTTTAGGAAGCTGATTTTTGCTGAAATCACATATTTTTAGAAAATATAATGATTTAAGCCTTAAAAGGTTCCATTTAAAGCATTCCAATTAAAGAGGGTTTGATCAAACTACCTTAAATCAAACACCCTTGGATAGAACCCCGCTAGTTTTAAACCATACCTATAATAGAGTCTCCTTTACACCTATCAAAATGTTGATAAAAAACCACTTTTGATTTACCTTTTGGGATCAAATGAATTCATTTAAAATTTATTTTTGCAAGTATGTAGTCCTTATTATAAGCTTCCCAAAATTATAATTTTAAATAAATTTAATTTTATTATTATATTTATTTTTTATTTCTCGTGAATGTAGGTTTTTCACCAAAATCAAGCTCTCTGTTCTGCACATGTGGAAAAATAGCAGATTATTTTAAAAATAAAAATAAAAATATTATTGCACCAGATATTGAAGTCCTTGATCCAACAAAGAAAAAGAAATTGAATTTTGATACATATAAAAAAGTTACGCATTATACGGTCTCGCTATGTCTGAATTATAATTGGTTTAAATTCAAAACTTGATTAAAGAAAAAATATTTAATAAAAAACTATATAAACAAGTGGAAACACTAGATATTAGAGTTAGGAATCTAAATTTGAAAGAATTAGAATTTTATCCTTCATGGAAAAAAATTTATGTGTTATACAGTGAGCGTCACTTTTTAAAAATGTTGTTTTCTCAAAAAAAACTAGTTTTCGAGGAGAGATGGAAAAGAAGTGTAATCTGATTCCAAAAATTTTGAAAAAAATATATTTATAATCTATAGACAAAATTTCATGAAACTCTAGTTTTTATCATCTTCAAATTCCTCACTTTATGCTATAGGCCCGATAGTGAAGATTTAGTTAAAAAAATTATTTTAGTGTCCAATTGGCCAAAAATTGTAAACCACTATTGTGAGACCACCAAAACTTGACGTTGAATGGATGAGAGGATTTGTAAAAGGTGGTTAATGATAGGATCATTGTGTGTGTTTTGAGATGGAGGTGAATATGGTGGTGGTGTGTATGTGTTGGAAGGACAAGTGAATGGATTTCTTGTGGGAGGAGATATTAGGTTAGATTCCACATAAGTATAAGGAGCACTAGTGGAAATGTACAAGGTAGGAAAGACATTGCTAGTTGGTTGCATTATTATGGTCACTTGAGGATTTGTATAGGTGGGAATGGAGGTTATGGTTGAAGGGGGGGTGGATTTGAGTTCCACCCTGGTTTTGCACATTGTTTGACTTTTGAGCACCATTGGTGGTGGAAGGAAGATATTTTCCAAATATTTGAGCTATGTTACGCACAACTTCCAATCCTTCATCACTTTCCATCATGTAGTGAATACTATCTATGGCAGGTATAACACTGTTGGAAATGTTTTCAATGCTCACGCTATCTTGTAAATGGGCTAAGTTTTCATGCATTTTCATTATGTTTTCTTGAGGGATATGATCAGCCATTGTTTGAACACTTGGCATAGCACTTGTAAGTAAACTAGGCATAGCGAAAGAGGTATCAAAGGTATGGTCCATACCTAGTGAACTAGTACCAACACTAGAAGTAGAGAGCTAGATAACCCAAGATCCATAATTAGTGTTTTATCATAGGATGCCATGAGTCTCGCACTTCATCTCACCATAGTATTGATAGTAGGAGACCAAGGATTACAACTCATGCAAGGGATAAACCAAATAAAGTGCAATGAATACAATATCCTATGCTTTCAATTACACTTGAAACAAAAGAAATTGGAATAACAACAATTTTGCAAACTGTAACAGAAAACTGAAAGCAACAAAAGAAAGCATCAAAAAGCAATTTCAAATCTTGAAAACTACAAAGTGAAATTCAACAAGAACTAAGATGCCAATGAGGGCATATTGGTCCTACTAATGAAATTTTGAGGTTCCAGAAACTGGAACAGACAGAAAACAACACAGAGAGGGTTCTGAGCCAAAAACCCACAGAGGGACTAAGATGCCAATAAGGGAATTTTAGTCCAACTAAAGGTTTTTTTCAGAAAAATAGCAAAATATGAGTTGATAACAGTTTTTCTAGGTTTTCTACTCAGGGACCTGATGTTTAGAAACAAAAATGTGTGCAAATGAATGCAAGAAAAAGTAACTAATGACAAGCAATTGAATGCAAAGTTGAAAACAATGTTTTTAATTTTGAATGCAATAACAATGTTCCTAAATGCAATTAGGATGATTGAAAATACACTTTTTAGTTTTTCAATGAGATAAGATGATGCAAGAAAGAAAAAATTCAACCTATATGCACTTCCATTAACGCAAATATGATAAACCCTAGATGCAATTTCACTAATGAAAGATGCAATGCAAGAATGAATGCAACCTAGATCTAGGAGTTTAATGAACTCCAAATCATAAAATGCATGTTCAATAATATCGGGTTCACCAAAATGATTAATGGGGGGATGGGTGTTTTATAACCTAGGTCATAGAACACCGCTCTTCTTCGATTTTCATTCAAGAATTCCCTAGGATCCTAAATTGGATTGACTATCAACCCAAAGGTGAGTCAATTCTAAATAGGAAAAACCTAGGAGGGGTTCTTTTAGGCTTTGAAGGGTTCACCACCAAGCAAAATCTTGGAAAATACAACTTAACATTCAACTCACAAAACCTAATAATGCAAGCCAAATAATGAGTGCAAATGACAAAATTAAGTAACAAAAAGTTAGGACGTGTGTACTTGGGAAGTCTAGAAATATGATGAGGATTCTGGAAATGCAAAAATGCTTTCAAAATATGCTAGGGAGGACTAAGACACCCTTACTATTGTCTTAGTCTCGCTTCCATTTTTCAAGGGAAATGAGGAATCTTCAGATGTCGAAACAGAATCTGAAAGAATCTCTGCAAAATACCCTTGGGAGGACTAAGACACCCTTACTATTGTCTTAGTCCCATATTGAATTTTTGAAATCTTAGAATGTGATCTTGAGGCTCAATGTCTACACTTCCTTCTTCTCAAATCTCAAGTCCTAAAACTTCCAGATCTGGCTTGTAGGCGAGTTTCCGTGAAGATGACAACTTTACAATGCAACTTTTCACTTCAAATGATCTTCAAGTCTTCAACCTTTATCTGCAAACACAAACATGCAATAGAGGAAAAAATTGTTGATTGTTAGTGTGATCAAGAAAAAATATGTGTTAGAAAATGAGCAGCAAACAAAAGAGTGCAAACAACAAATATAAACACCCTACACCTCAAGATTGGGAAAATGATTAACTTAACAAAACAAAATGGAACATTTTACCTTGTTGAGTTGTCATTTGGTTGGCCCTTCGATCTTTGATGTTGTATGCTCTTTTGATGGCAGATAATGAGGATGCAAGATGGTTGAAGTTGGATAACAACGGATGCAAATGCTAGTATTTTGGCTAAGTATGGCTCAAATGAAAAATTTGCAAGAGTTTGGCTAGCACAATGATCTCCCCCTAAAATGAGAGAAAAGAGGGGGTATTTATAGAGAATTCAAAATTCTCTAGAGAAATGGATGGTTGGGATTAAGCCAACAAAGTCAAGATGTAGGGCTATGGTGAGTTGAGAACTCACAAGCCCTCACATCTTGACATGTGGCATGTGATGTGGCTTGAAAAGGATGATGTGGACATGAGTTGGAAGGAGAGTACATGACATGGAGGTACTACATAGTGCCTTGGGATTTGGACAAGATCTCCTCATAAAGGAGGTCCTTGTCCCCATGTGGGTGAAAAGACATGTGAGGAATTAAAAATTCTTCAAATATCCACATGGGAATGAGAGAAGGAATTTAAAATTCCTTGAAATGCATTGGGGGATTAAATGTGAATCAAAAATTCACATGGGGAATGGAGTGCCTTCTCCAAAAGGAGAAAGTATTTAATAGGGTTGACTTAGGACACATTCCATAAATGACATGGAGATTAGGTTGACCTAATTAAGTGATTAAGGTTGTGCAAGTACCTGATTAGACAAATTAATGACATATTAGAGGCAACTGGGAGAAGGGGAAGAGTTCACATGTGGCTTGATGTGACAAGTCAAACATCACATGGGGAAGAGAAAAAGGAATTTAATATTCTTTGGAAGGATAAAAGGAATTAAAAATTCCTTGAGAGGTTGATTAGGCTAGTTAATGAAGGATTAGAGGAGGGTTAGGTGGCTAAGAGAGATTAGAGGCCAACTTGCAAAAGTTGGAGGATGTGACACATCCCTAATGATGAGATTAGGAGAATAATTAGAATTAAGAAAGGAATGTGACATGTGAGGAATTAAATAAATGTCATATTTATTTAATTCATTTGATGAAAAGGAGGATTAAAGAAAAGGTATTTATTTATTAATTAAATACCTTAGGGATTTGGCAGAACTAAGGATATTAATTAAATAATAGAGATATTACTTAATTAATGCAAATAAGGGGATGCTTAGACAAAAGGGGATAAATTTGGATAAATTAAGTGTCCAAATTTAGGTGTCTGTAGTTAGTAAATGGGGGTTTTCTTTGGTCAAACCCCTTGTTGGTAATTAAACCTTGGAATGAAATGGAATAATGAAGGGAAATGATGAATGAACAAAGTGTTATGTTGCAACTCACCAAACCCTTGTTATAAAATCTACAAACTTCTATGAAATGGATAGCTTGGATGTAGATCTTGAATTGAAGGAATGCTTGATAGATATTGACTTCAATTGCTTGCTTGAATCAAAACCCTACATCACAAATGTTAGTTCAAAAACACACATGATGCAATTATATTTTTGACATGATGTTTGAATCTTGATGATGGCTCAAAATTCTTGATGAATTGCTCTTGAATGCTCCCATGATCATGAACTTGTTGTAATGCATGAATACTCGAATGCTTAGGAGGCTTAGGTACTTAGGATTAAAATGAGAGAAAGAACCTTGTATTTATACTTATCCATGCTTAATATCTCAAAATTACACCACAACAAGTTGACACATGAATTCATTAATTAAAGGAGGCTAAATCCCACCAAGATTTGAAATTAAATCCCAAAAATAACTTAAGGGGGACTTAGATGCCCTAGGTGGCGTCTTAGTCCCGAGGCTTGAAACTCGAGGCACATACTCCAAAAAGGGGCCCATTTAAGGTGCATTTGAAATCAGGGTCCCAAGACCTTTGGAGGACAAAGACACCCTAGGTGGCATCTTAGTCCCAGTCTAAAAATTAGAGACACATAGCTAGAATCATTAAATTATCATTTATCCTTTGAAGTTTTTCAAGATTAGCCATAAAAAGATCTAATTTATTAGGCTTGTGGATGCAAAATAAGACCAATTAAGACATAAATAAGGATAAACAAAGCAAGGCAGACACAAACAAGTGTGAAAATGTAAACGTATGCATTTTCCTACACTACAATTACAATTTAATCAAAAAAATCAAAATTTCTCTATTGTTGAGTCTCTTTAAAATTCAACAAAACAAGCAAGAATACATCGAAAAGAAAAATAAAATTTATGCAATTCACCAAACCATAAAAAAATATGAAAATGTTATGTGATAAGTAGGATGCAATTTAACCAAAATAATGAAAGTGTTCTCAATGGACTACTTCAAGCATCTTAAAAGTAAATATGAAGTGAGTGATATGGGTGATGGAAGTGTGAATGGAGTTTGTGACAATAGTGGCTACTCCAGTATTGTGTTGTCAACTCAAAGAATTCTCACATATCACTTCCTTTGCGTGAGAATGCAAACCAATTTGTAGAAGGAAATACATCATGAGATTCATGGCACATTAATGGAGCAAAGGCTCATGGATGAAATAGAGGATGACAAGAAAACAAGCAAAAGAAAGGAATGGTTAAGATTAGAAAAATAAAATTTTAGGGTTAAGGAAAGCAATTTTAGGGTCACTTCTTTCAAGATATGGCAAGGCAATAGTTAGGTATGGGGTTTCATTTTAACATTATATTATTAAAATAATTTGATAAGAGTTTTATCTTATATAGTATTAAATATTTTAACTTGTTATTTGTGTGTCCACATAATTAAGTGTTATAGATATTTTAAAGTATGATTAATTAGATAGCCTAAGTATTTGTATGGATAATATTAGGGGGAGAAATAGTTATTAGGACCAATAATTTCAAAGGATCTAGGTGTCACAAATGTCTATCATGAGTCAAGGGGATAAAAATCCCTTGTTGCTGACCCCTAGGGTTAGCTCACTTGGTCTCAATTCTCGTTTTAGGTAGCCCAAGTCGTGGATTCAACTCTTGATTTGCTTGCAACATGGATGAGGGTTTGATGCACATTGCTCAAGATATAAAAGCATAACCCTTGACTCATGATAGACATTTGTGACACCTATCCTTTGAAATTATTGGTCCTAAAAATAGAGTGGTTTTGACTCATGATAGAAAAGCATGATTGTCAATATAGATTTTAATAAGGCATATGATAAGGTAAATTGGAGATTTTTTATAAAAAAAAAAAAAAAAAATTGGTTTCAATCATCATTGGATCAATTGGGTATTCAATTACA
Source organism: Sequoia sempervirens (assembly GCA_007258455.2). NCBI lineage: Eukaryota > Viridiplantae > Streptophyta > Pinopsida > Cupressales > Cupressaceae > Sequoia > Sequoia sempervirens. The sequence goes on from VDFB02328286.1 coordinate 12,817, forward strand.
TTTCAAGCCCAATATATACAATAATGGTAAATGGAAATCCCTATATTTTCTTCCTCTCCTCTCAAGAGATCAAACATAGTGATATAACTTCCCCTTTCCTCTTTATCATAATGTATAATGTTTGAATCCATAGGTAGGTTGCTAAAAAACTCATTCTTTGACAACATTTGGAATGGAATGGAAGTAACAAGTGGGATGGATGATGTCACTATTATAAATTTATTGATGATATGATTCTATGTGGAAAAGATAGCTTGGTGAAAGCAAAATATATATTTATCTTTACAGAAACTCACAAGTGTCAAGGAAACTAATCAACATAAACAAATAAAAAATATTCTTCATCAATGTTAGTACAAGAATGTATTCCTCTTGTTGCTTCCTCCCTCGGTTTCAATATTGGAGACTTTCCAAAAAATGCTTGCATGCACCTCTTTTCACCAATGCTAGTAAGCTATTTTTATGGCATAGTTTGATAGAAAAATATTCTTTGAAACTAATGTCCTCGAAAGGTAAGTGGCTAACCTTTGCAAGGGAGATTTTAATGGTCAAATCAATTATTTTAGTTATCCTTATCTACCTAATGGTATGCCTCAAAATGCCCTTCAAGACCTATAACAATCGAGAAAATGTCATTATATCCTTCTTATGGAAAAGAGACAAATAAGAAAGGTATTCCAATTTCTTATCTCACTTGTTAGCTAGAATTTAGTATTTGCACCCCAAAGGATGGCCCCCGATTGGTATGTATCTCCATAGAAATTTTCTATAAAATAGAACTCTTAGAGCTAAACTAATTTGGATCCTCTTCTCCAAGACAAACCTTAAATGCTCCAAAATACTAGAGAAATCATTTGGATTTAGATGATCCCATTCAAATTCTACTATCTCTAATCCTCCTGAGGGTTCACACCTCTAGAATTTCATACTTCATTAGAGGAAAATAATCACTCATCACTTGACTTGGATACCAATGATGGTAAAAGAGTGTACTTTTGGGGGATGCTTAGAATAGTTTCCCTTCACTCTCTAGTAGAGGAGACTTGAATGAAGTTATATCCACTCTTTTTAATGCATGGGGATCCAAAGCCTAAGACTATGTCACATAAAAATATTTTAATGGCCTATCAAAGTGTGTTTGGAAAGAAATTCAATCAATGGGAATCCCAAATGAACTTGTTGAAATATTGAAGGAGTTGTCAAGAACAAAAGTATTTATTGAGGAAGAGAAAGACCAACTTAGATGGTGTTTAAAAAGTGGGGAATACTCTATGAAGTTGTAATACAAAGCAAAAGATACCTCAATGGTGGAGCATGATTGGTCATCCCCACTTTGTTGGAATAAGGATTAATTTTCAAAAGTATGAGCCTTTTCTTGGAAGGCAATGCGAAAGAAGATTCTAAGAGCTGAAATGTTCGTTTCTTTGAGCTTTATAGGTCCTTCAAAGTGATACCTTTGTGGTGTGGTAGAAGAAATGACCAATTGTATGTTGGCTAATTGTCCATAAACCTCTAGTTGTTGGCAATGGTTTTATGCTAAGCTCAATTAGCCAAGCGCTCTTCGAGAGCAACTCAAACGTCTCCTACTATGTCCACTATAAGCCCTTCAATACTAATTTGGGAAATCTAGAAAGAAAAAAACAAGTGGATATTCATAGACAATAGAATAGAGGTCAAAATAATTCAACAAAAATTGGTGGCCATTGAAGAAGTTGTGCAAAACAGACATGAATCATATAGCACCCAAAAAATATTTTCTATCTTGGGACAATAATCCTTCAAAAGTGGAAAGGGCTCAAAGTACCCCCATTCAAGGGGTTGGAAGGGTTAATTCCTCTCAACTACAAAGAGATAATGGAATGTGACAAACCTTTCTAGGCAAATGGTTGAAATTGAACTTCAATATGATTGCAAGAGGCAATCCAAAGCCCTCTAGCATCAGCAACATCATCTAAGATTCTAAAGGGTCCATGATCATCACAACCTCAAAAAAATTGAAGGATGGGACTAATAATGAGGGAAAATCCCAAGCCCTTCTCTTGGGGCTATAGGTTTGAAAGGACAAAGGCTTCAACTCCATCCAAATCAAAGGTGACTCAATGATCCTCATCAATACAATCAAAAGTACTCCAAATTAGAAAATCAACAACATTTTTTATATGAAATGTGGCCTATACTTGACTCTTTACAAATGTTTTTATTTAGAATGTGTATAGAGAGGTTAATAAAGAAGCAAACTTCCTTTCCAATCATGCTATCAATAGCAAGGAAGCTATTATCTAATCAGGAACAACATCGATGCTTGGAAGTCCTTTGGTGCCACCATCAAACTCCCATCCCTTGGGCACCCCTCAACCATGTATACTTATGATTCAAATGCTTTAAGGTGACATGTCATGGTTATGATTTGCACGCCATATATCCTCTCATATAATTAATCATCACTAACAATAGCAAGAAAACGAGATATGCAAAGAGCACATTGTAATGAAGAAATGTACATGTCCACTTCATTTTTCTCCCTTGAGCATGAACAAGGTAACTAAATGAAAATTAATGTGGGCCTTTGTTTTTCATTTGCACCTTGACCAATTTTCCATCCCTACCCTATGTTACAATGGACACTAGTGCGAGACTAATTTCTAAGAAAAGGAAAGTTGTCCTTTTGGGCATGGCTATAGAGTGCCAATTTCGCAAGATGATGAGGTTGAAGTTAGCAATAATTTTCATTGGTGTTCAATGGGCTTTGGGAGACGATTTTATTTGTATAGATCATCGATATTGTGTCAAAACTAACATCATCTTTATGTTTGTTGGGATGATTTTTTATGTGATCAAAGATAAGGAGGTCATGAGCAAGTTGTAAAATTCCTCTTCAACAAAATTTATCTTAGGTGGTCTAAATGATGATTTGGTCTCTACCATACCAAGTATGGCCTTCCTACTACACAATGGTCCTCTCTAGATTGGCAATGGTGTGGTTATGAGAACCTAGACACCATTCTTGCAAATTTGTAATACTAAAGTAGAGAAAATAAGTTGCAAGAAAGCATGTCGACCCATAGCCTTCCCCGAAGGAGTTGCAAGTATTGAGATGCCAATTGATGTTGATTGGGGGTTTCTTGCAAAAAAATCTAGAATCATTGTATTGTGGTAGGCAATCCTCTTAATAATCTCTTTGTTTTGTTAAAATGGTCCCCAATTTTTTTCCAAAATGATGTTTGATACAATTGTGTATAAAGGCGAATTTTCCTTTCCTAGCCCTTCTATCCGACACTCTTGTAGATGCCTCTAAAAGACTGTATTATTATTTTTAAATCAACATAAAGAAAGTGATCCCCTAAACCACAATTCACAAATCAGAAATTTTATTTTTAAAAAAAGTTAAAATTACATATTAAATTTGTTATAATTAAAATAAAAAATAAAAAAATAAACATATTAATACCAAATACAAGAGAAAATCAAGGATACAGTTAACACCTTAACTTTTCCGATCTAAATCTGCAATCTACACTTTTTTCCTCATCTTAAAACATGAAACAATAATGCAAACTGAACTCAATTTTTTCTTCCCAAGTTAATTTTCAAATCAAAGATTAAGGTTACAGAACCTTTAATAAAGCTGCCCTGTAAATCTGATCAGGGTTGAACCTATTTAATGATATTCAAAATTGCCGAACCTAACATAAATATACTCATAAGCACGTTATTCCTGTATAATAAGTTATAATTTCGTCATGACAAAACTGGCAGACAACACCTCTGCTCAAAGCTTTTCAATCGTTTTACATCTGACATCTGCACAGGCTTCAATATGAAACCTTCTGCGCCTTCCTCAATGCATCTGTTCGATTACACCATCCATAATTATTTTAGTTAGCTTAGATGCAAGTAATTAATTACAAGATAACCCAACAAGTAATAATTACAGATATAACATGTTACTGTTGTTTAACTAATCACCTGCTCATCCGTGATGGCACGTTTTCAGATGACATTATGACTACAGGAATCTCCTTCAGCTTTGATGATTCCTGCTATCAAAAGCACAATCAAATCCTGTCACAATTTTAAGGGAAAAAAATCCCTACAGGAATCAATTCCATATTGTTTTCATATCAGATTGTTTTTGGAATCAATTTCATTGTTTTTATATCGGATATTTTGGATCATAGTGGTGAATATGATCTGAAATGTCGATATAAAAACGTATACAATTGATTTCAAAAACGATCTTTTAAAAACTACATGAACTGCAGAAAACTCATGTCAACTATCCGAACCTTAATTCTCTTGAGCAATTCATAACCTGTCATTCCTGGCATACAGTAGTCTGTGATTATCATATTCACCTTCAATTCCTGCATCAAAAACAAGTGGAACACAAGAATCTCTGAAAATTTTAGTACTTCAATATAAGCCTTTTTCACTACCCAAAAGATTATGACAAAAAACTGTAAAGATTTGCAGGTGATGAATGCCTACATTGTTGTTATTAGCAGTGTCATGGTCATCAGCTAATCCCAGGAGCTCCAGAGCTCTTCTCCCACTATCCACGGTGGTCACTGCAGTTAACAAGGAGCCCAATTGTCAATAGAAATATTGCAATAATATACACCCATGAACTCATTTTTGAAATATTTCTGAAAAGATATCAAGTTTTCATAATACATCATGTACTTGAGTATAATTGGTGGATTTGATTGTGTCTTCTCGTTTTTTCATCAATGTTTCGAATCACACTATGTGATCCTAATATGATTCAAAACATTGATGAAAAAATGACCAAATCCAGAAATTATACTCAACTATATTTCTAAAAAACCAAAACCTCAAAATACCAAAAAATTGAGTGGATCTCAACCTTTGTAAGAAGACTTCCTTAAGAGCCTTTCTAGAACTTTTCGATCTATGACACTGTCATCAACAGCCAACACATGAGGCTGGGATGTGCTTGGCCCCTCTTTAAATTCATCACAAGTTAAACTCATATTGCTCTGCTCTGCTCTCATGTATTGATGATCCCCTGAAGCTTCTTTCAAACCCATTTCAATGCCCAAAATATAAGCACCCAAATTTCAAGTATCACAGATTCTGCCTGAGAACACTCAAATCTCCCAATCAAAACTAGTACATGTCGATGACCGGAATGGCGTGAAAGATCTTAGCCAATCTGGGTGTGATCATAAAAATTGTGCCGGAGTATAACTAGCCTGGTCTTACAGGAATCGGGCTTCTATGAGTAGTGGGCTTGGACAAAATTTCGGGATTTCTTGCACAGATTTCTCGGAACTTAAACAAAGAAAAAGCTTTTTGATTCTTTCCCTACAACTTAGATAGCTTTGTGAGAAAGAAAAAATTAATCCAAACTTATACCAAATCTGAGCAGGATTACGCGGAGGTGCAGGTAATGTGTATTGGATTTATTCTTGAGTTCCCTCGTCCAAGGATCCTAAATCTATCATGATTCCTTCTCGGTATCTGTGCTATCAAATCTATACACCTAAAATTTCCCTCCAGTCAAACTTGGCAACCCAACAGTCACAATATCTGACAACCCTCTACCACGGCACAAAGCAACGCAAGATCAATTGACCAGGAACCAAATAAATAGTAAATTTTGACCGTATGTTTTTCTAGAAGGTGTATTGTATTTGTTAGATGAGTGCAGGATTTTGTTGGATAAGGAGTTTGATTTAGAATTCTATTTATTACAATATTTAATAAGATAGGTTTTAGTCAAGTCTAATGAGTAATAGTTGATATCCGTGTTTCATTAGGATTTAATTAGGTAGTTTTGAAGTTAAATTCATTAATTTATTAGTAATATGAAATTTTCACAATCTATGATATCAATATAGTGAGATTTTTAGATTTTGATTGTGTAACCAATTTTACATCAATATTTTGAATCATATTTCACACTCATCATCACGATGAGTTAGTTATTAACCATATTTCATGATTCATCATCAAGATGAGTCAGAGTCAAAGAAGATAATCATACTCCATGATCCATCATCAAGATGAGTTAGAATAGATAATCATACTTCATGATCCATCATCAAGATGAGTTAGAGTCAGTTAAGAAAATTACTCTAACTCATCTTGATGATGGATCATGGAGTGTGATATGAAACAATGATGTACAAATTGTTACATGGTCCAAAAAAAAAAAAAAAATCTCACTATATTATCATTAACATATATTTTATGAGTAGTAGTTTATGCAATAGTGTTTTATTAGGATTTAACTCCATAGTTTTTTAAGCAAATTCATTAATTCATATTTTATTAGCAGTGGTTCACACAAACCCACCTCAGAACATGAATGATCAACTTAGCACTCATTGCAACTAAGTGATATCCAAAAATCTCACTATATTGTCATTAACTTATAAAATAGTAGTAGTTAATGCAATAGTATTTTATTAGGATTTAACTCCATAGTTTTTTATTCAAATTCATTAATTCATATTTTATGAGTAGCGGTTCACACGAACCCATCTCACAGAACATGAATTATCAACTTAGCACTCATTGCAACTAGGTGATACTCAAAAGAATGAAGCATCGAGTCTTCATGGGAGGCTATCCATCCCCATACTATTCCAACTCAAGAACACTTAATTATGGATTTTCCCCAAGATCAAACTCACTTAGCTTGCCATCCCATTTGCAAAACCTTTAGCAAGTGTTGCATCTTATGAACCATTAATTATAGAACTTTTTTAGGTCATCTAATATATTATGTTGTTTTACCACAATTCAACTACACCATTTTTTAGTCAAACTCATTAATTCATATTTCGTAATGGTTAATTATTATGAATCATTTTCTTTACTATGAAACTAGTGGCCCTTATTTACCATTTTAACTATTAATATAAGCTTTTAATGGTTTAAAGAGATTAAATGTATTTTCTCTTTTATTTTAAGATATGTTTAATCTTCATTCATCTTAGTAAGAGATTATGTTTCTAGAATACTCTACATTTAAACATGATGGTTGCTTTCACTTACCTTGTTTTTTTCTTGAAAATTAATTAGAAAGTGACATTATGACAAATTTGTAGACAAGACAAAATTTCAAAGAAAAGTTGTCTTATGTAAGGACTACATGATCTATTTTAGATAGCATGAGGTCCCACAAGGAAAACATTGCGATGTGATAATTTAGAATTGGAAATTAAGAGCACCTAATTTTTAGTTCTTAAATTTCTAGCAATTATCTTTGAGGTGGGGCTAGAAATATTCCTTTTAACTTAGGTGGTTGTTTTGTTACATGGAATAATTAGAAGACGTGTAACTTTTTAACATTAACCACTACGAAAAAGTCATTGAACACTAGCTCTAACAAAACCATAGCCTAAGACATCAAATGACATCATATGTTTTCATATACTTTATCTTTACTACACACCCTTTTAATTGTGTTCACATTTTGTTAAGACTTTTTTTCCTCAAAAAAATGTGTAATTTTATATAATACAAACATTACAATAAGCATAAGCATGAAAAGTTTTTCTAAAGGAGAAAACCTAGCAAGAAAAAACAAAGAAGGCTAACAAAGTGAGCACAACAAGCAAACAACAAAAAAGCAACCAAGAAAAGTAATAAACACATTACCACAATTTCCTTATTGTCAATTTTCTTATTTTTCCTAATTACTATTTTAATTCTCGTGAAACCTCCCCTCCCCTTTACCCCATATTTTTAACCCCTTTTGGTATGCAATTAACCATTTTTTCTCCTGTACATCTTTTTACATCTTGATAATGGATCCCAAAGTGTGGTTCGAAACATTGATGTAAAAATATATTACACAATCAATTCCAGAAACAGATTCAACAATAAAGTATATAATCACAAGTTGAAAAACATCTCTACCACTAAATATAAACAAAGAATCCCTTAAAAACATAATAGTAAAACAAACGCAACATCCACCCACCACCATATCAAAACGATACCAGCAACACACCACAAGATAAAAAAAATTCAAGTCAATATTTCAAATCACACTCGAACAATTTAGAAAAAAAAAAAAAAATCTCAATTTTCACTGAACACTCAAATAATTCTTGTCTAAAAAAATATTATAATCATCTTATAAAATAATAGTTAAACTTGAAGCACGAAAAGACGTCGAACTTTTCAAATTAAAATTTCCTCTTTTTTTCTATCCTCGGACATATTTTTCTCCGACCCCTGAAACCTTTTCCACATTAAAAACACACCGATTCCGCGTAGATTTATGTCAATTGACGCGGATTTTTCTTTTCCGCGGCACATGCATCACACGTTTTATGTTACTTGGCGTCAAAGTCAGTCAGTCATAAACTTGTACGTAAATTGGGTGGAGGATGAAAGTCCGCTGAATATCTAAAAAGATATCCGATTGATTACCTACGAAAGATATGAAAGATTTTATATTATATTCATTACGGTAGATATTTGATTTTGTGTTGTTGGCCCGTTGAACTTTACAGTTTTCTTATCGAATATTATTATATTCAACGGAAATATTTGTTGAATCTCATGTGATCTAAGCGATTGTTATCAAGTCTGTGAGTAGGCAGACATAGCACGCTACCAATTAATATTTTATGTGATCTTGTGGCCCCCACTAGATCTCCTGGCCCCACAAGATCTTCAGGCCCCCACAATATTTTTCTTTGCTTTTTTCGTAAATATGGTGTATATTTTTCTTTATATTTTTGTTGTATACTATACTTTTTTAATGAAATATTAAATAGAATTTTATTCATCAAGAAAAAATCTTTCTTGAGGATTAAGAAATAGAATTTTATGGCCTCCATAATGACTTATGAGATCTTGAGGTTTTCATCATGACTTTTTTAGGAATATGGTGTGCATTTTCTTTTTTAATAAATAATATAATAAAATCTTACTCATCAAAAAATATCATTTTAAATGTTAGCATTAAGATTTCTGTTTTTTAGTTGAAAAAAGTAATCAAGTGTCATGTTGTGGTTAGTATGTAATTTGTTTTTTTGTTTGTATTTGTATTATATTAAGAGTGGTAGATGGGACAAATCTATTGGAAAAAATAATTATAATGTGCAATTATGAAACCATGGTTATCAAAAAGAAGGTAGGTGATTTTGATGGAATCATGAGTGCATTTAGAAGGATTGAACCACTTTTTTTTTTGGGGAGTTTTCTCCAGAGTTAGTCAATAGACTACATATAGTGTGAGATTTGAGTTTGAAACAAGTCTCACGCTTGCAAACCACTATTAAGTTATAGAAAACAAGTTTCATCGATAGTTTAATGATAAACCAACCATCGTTTAATACTAAAAGCCTCCAAAATATCAAATAAAGCCTCCAAAATCTCACTTACCACATAAAAGCCAAATAAATATTGATTTGCCAATGGATTAGAACATTCTATTTCTATTTGCAACATCTTTTTGCCAATTTGATGGAACCTTTTTTTCATTTGCATTGCTTTATGTTTTAAATCTGCATACAAATATTTCAAAATTAAAAAATAAGTAATTTCTTTAAGGAAAATATCTAGATTTGTCTAGGTTTATTTCATTCCATTATTTACCACTTATTATTAATTGTTTAATCCAACCACATGCAAGTAGAATTTTCCACCCATGTACAATAAGTACTTTCTAACATATTAAAATACATTTAGTTTTCTATCAATGTAATCCTTGCATCTCCTTTAGATGCAAGTGCTAGTATATATAGTAAGAACCTCACTGTTTGTAATTTTGATTTTCTTGTTGTTGGACAACAATTGCTAATAATCTATTTGTAATTGTTTTTCTTCTTTATCCAATAAAAAAAAGAACCACAATATAAATATTAGCTTTGGTTCCATGTTACAATTTACAAAGCATTAAATCATAGTCATGGAAAATGACTTCTATCTATGCTTCTAATGTACAAGAATTGAGAGGCAAAATTGAAATAGATGAAAAATAAATATTGTTTATTGTAAATAAACTTTTTCAAGTGGTCATATCAACTACCTCTGAAGTGGTTTCTTACAAATGCTCCTCAAGAAGAGTGCCTAGGTTGTTGACAAAAGAACTAGAGCATTGATGGTCAACTGGAAATTAATTGGTGATGAGCTTATTGTTCAGGCCATATTTGTCCAATTGTGCTTGGTTTTGTTGATTCAAATACAGACATGGATAATTTGACTCTATCAAGTTTTGTAGGTGAATAATGCACAAATCATGTGTAACATTGTCAATACTGCATATGGGAATACATGTGGAAGGATAATATCATAGCCAATGTTGTTTCCATTTATTTTATTGTTGTTGTCAAGGTTGGATGGAGGAAGGAACTTCTTGATTATGTGATCCAAAAAACCTAAATCTATATGGGAATTCTTTGCACTAGCATTTTCAATATTGAAGTTCAATTATTTTTGTGACAATGGGTTACAAATCTCATATGAGGGTATAGTGGTAGACCCTTCCAAGAAATGAGAAAGACAATGGCTTTCAACTTGGTTTGAAAAACTAGGTGTAACAAGATTGCTAATTGGGATTGTATTGGTAATGTTAGTGGTGTAAAAGGAAGATTCAATAATAAAGGTGGATAGTTGACAATATGGAAATGAGCATGGAATGATCAAGTCATTAGGAGTGGCACTTTGGTAATATATTTCAATGTCAAGTACAATTTAGGTGTGGATGAAGGAGAAATTTTAGGATTAAGACAACAACTAGCTAGGCCATAATCTTGCAAAGGTCTTATAATGACAATGTTGGTGTTGTAGATAAGATCTCTAGGAAGAGAGACATATACCTACAAATTAATGGAACCACCTCTAAGAAAGTGATTATTCTTCTCCATCATATATGTTGAAGATTGCATGGAATTGGGAATAATAGGCTACTTGGGGAAGAATTTGCACGACTCTAAATTATTATACAAGAAATTTGGCATTTCCTTGTTGCCTCTCATGGATGTTGCAATTGTATCATAATCATTTGTATTAAATTCCTCCACTACTTTGTTTAAAATAAATAAAATCAATCTTGCACATGGCTCCAAGTGCACAAGGCTCCAAAAAGACCCTTTTAATCTCCACCCTCCATATCTCCTCAATACTTTCCCTAATCATGTGCATCAATCACATGATGTCACTTGTCATCTCCCCATTCTCCCTACATAAGGATCAACCCCATCCCTTCATCTCACAATATCTAATCTCATCCATCCATCAAACCTATCCAAAATCTATAAGTCCATTCATCCACAAACCATTTTCAAGAAGAAGGATTAGATGCAACAAGGTTGTGCTATAGATAGAATTGGACAACTACAAACTTAAACAATCAACCAATCATTTGAACACAACACTTAGGTTAAAAAAGGTTTGTGTTGTAAGAACTTCATTGTTTACATACCTTTTTCCTTATCAAAGGTGCATGATAGCTATATAGTAGGATTTTGTTTCATGACTCTTTCCTATATGTTTCCACACTATTTTAGCATTCATAATGATATTAAACTAGGTCGATATCAACAAGAATCTCATAGAGAAATTAAAGGATATATATTTTTTCACAATTGTCTCACACAATTATAACCAATCAATCAACAAATAATAATCTACTATTTGTATGCATTCTTGTGAAGGTAATGATCCAACAACTTTCATACAATTAAAATGTAGGTATATTGTACTATTACTAGCATAGAAACATAATCAAGAATATATAATTATCTCAAGAACATAGATATCCAATTTCTCATGTTCTCTAACTAATCTATTAAAATAAAGGTAAACAAAATCATGTTTTTGAGGTTCAAATATAACTAATTGGCCTCAAACAAGCTCTCTCTTTTAATTACAAATATGAAATTGATAGGATCCCAACAACAAGAATTGCAAGTTTACAATTAGAATATTTTAGGACAACTTATCCCTTATATGATTCATTTAGAAATCATAATATATCTCAGTGTACTATATACATAGATAAATATTTACAAGTTCAAGATGGTTAAGGGTATTAGAAAACTAGAGAGAAATATGGGAATTAGTTTACCCAATACTAATCAAACCATATTGAGGTTGTAGAATAACCCAATGGGGGCAAGATTCATATTGTCTTACCAACCACATATTGACCTAAACTAATGAAAAGGAACTCTACTAAAACATTAGTGACAATATTATCCAATTCAAACAATTTTAGTTTTATGCCATAAAGCATATTAATCCAAGTCACTAATAGATCCAAAATGTAATGCATAGGTTATGCCATCATACAAGGCCCAATGCTATGTCCTCAATTTCAATTATCATAGATATCATGTACACATTGTACTTAGTTACCAATGATTTCAAGTTGTTCAAGCCTCATACAACATTAATAGTAATCAATAGATGTATAAATGACTCTTTGTCAACATTAAAAACAATATAAACCCATCTATATGAATTTTATCAACATTAATAATTATATAAAATTAGGTAAATGAATTTTTATTGATGGTCAATGACCATGAATCGAAATAAATCTTAGTAAATTAGTAGAGTTGCACTTTGTCCCTCATATGAGGCATTATGAAACTACAAGGAATTTCAAATTCTATTCACACAATATAAGCCATAAAGAGAACTACTCATAATTGGAAATCATTCAAGACAAAGTTTATGTATACATTCTTGTTTATTAACTTGTTTGTGCATGCTTTTTTGTGAAGGATATGGTGATAGGAATTTTCCCTTGCAATTATAAAATTTGATATAAATTTATTTTTAATTATTCTTTGACGGGTATCCATACCCTCTTCGCAAGCTCCAATTTCACTACAAGCTAGTAGGACACTGTTTTGAATTAAATTAAAAGTGACTAAATATTTTTCAATAAACCCATTTTGAACATATCCTACCATCATGGCATTCCCTAAGGCCACATGTCTTTGAAGATATTTTTTCAAACAAATCATGTTCCTTGTCTAGGCTTCCTCATTTTCTTGCAAAGGTTAATAGTTAAGTTTGAATAAATTTTCACATACACACCCCACAACTAGCTTTGGGATAATGAATACTAGGTTTGATAAAAATTTAACAAGTACTATGGAAGAAAAATATGTTTCATCTACATAATAACAGCATACCTTAAGATATATTATCAATCATTTGGTAGCGATGATACCTAATTTAAGGAGCTCCTCTTTATTATGAGGTTGCTACATTAGTTCCCACACACTTGATCTCTTACCTTTTTCTCTCTCCAAACCTTTGAATCTCCATAAGGATAGAACACCACCCTTAAGCTAATCCAAAATGGATTCTCAACTCAATCAAAAATTCCCTCCTCAAATAGTAATGAAAATCCCCCTCAAAAGAATTGTTGAAATGGATTAATAATCCCCGACCAAACTTTTGAATACAATTTTATGCATTGATGGATGCCCATACCCTATTCTAAATCTCCCCATCCATCATACCATACTCCTCTCTCCTTTCACCAAACTTATATCAAATCACATTTGGTATTGCTTGTTGCCAATGACTCATTAATTTTTCCCCTTTGACCTTTTTATTTTATTTGAAAGATCTTTTTTAATTATATTTTAATTTTATCCCATGCAATGGCCAATGTGTAATGTACCTACCATGAGGGATGTGACACTCCCACCTATGACAACAATTTAAATCCCTTCACTACTTTCCTTCAATCTTTATCCTTTTTTCAAATGTTTTATGCATACAATTATGATCAATAATTATTCTAGTGGATATCACACCATTTTAGGATTTTCCTACATTACATGGGAGCAATGGAATTTATGTACATATTGGTCAATTGCTTGAGTCTTTGGTTTCATATTGTGGTTCAATATGTAATGATAATCCATTAGGAGTCTTTCTTGTGGTTCAATCAATGAATGTTGAAATGAACAAAGGAACAAAGATAAACATATTTAAAAGTACCTTTGCCCAAATTTCTCAAGGCAACAATTCCAAGCCCCTAAAATTCAATAAACTACTTTATAAACACACAAACAAAAATCTCCACAACTCATATGATTAAGCACCCAGCTTCAAATAACTTGAGAACCCAACTTCAAACTATTTTAACCCACTTAAATTCCCACTCAATTAGCATCACATTCTCTATTATGTAATTTCATTTCAGGATGAATTAATGTATATATAAAGGTCAAAATTGAAGACAAACTAAATAAGATTTAACATTAAATGTCAATTTCTAAAACCCACAAATATAAATTTATATAAGTTGATTTTTTATAAGTCCAATAAATTCCTAACAAAAAATAAGGTTTTGAACAATAAATCTCAACTACAACCAACTTTATCTTTCTCAAAATCAATAAGTTCAAACCTTAAATTCTATAAATTGTCTAGGAATTACATGGTCTAAAACAAACACCTCTCCAATTTTCATACTCAATTTATTGAAACCAACATAAAATATGTTTGATTTATTATTTGTTCTCAAATTAACTAATTTTTAACAACATAATCATACACTAAACTCCCCAATGAAAAAAAATAACTTATTAAGCTGAAACAAAAAATAATTCATTTCCTATTATTTTCCCAAAAATTGGCATCAATTCCACATAACCCGATCATATATTAATGTGTAACATGAAATTATGGAATGCATTTTAAGAAGCTCCCCATAAATGATATTTCAAACTCGTAAATTCATCTTTGTGTAGATGTAAGATGAGGGTATGCAAGACATTCTTCTCTAATCCTAAAATATCTTGAAGCTCATTGAAGATGTTTCCTTAGGAATAATACTAAATTGTAAATCAACACAAGCTAGCTTCCAACTCCTAAACTACTAGTTAACAATTTTTTCATTAAAAAGTACATGGAGGGTCAAATGTTTCCAAGACTGATGCCTTATCAATAGGTAATAGAGTCATAATGATCCATAACAAACAACCTATTAAAATAATGATAGAAATATGGTATCTAATAATAGAACATGCTTAATAATTCATCTCCAAACTCCAAAAATCTATATGTAATAAAGAAAATACCTTTACACATAATGTCTATAATATATTAAAGTGTTACAACACTTATGAAATCTCATTATAATCATACTAGAAAATATGACGAGGAAATCCTAAGCTAAGCACCTGTCACACTTCATGGCTTGGAAATTTTCCTAAATAGCTACAAATTACCAAGGAGTTATTCAATTACATATCTTTGTTATAAACTAGCCATTTCTTTGTGACTTGTAAAATAGATTGCTCTATGAGTGATTGAATTGGCACTATTTGAAAACCTAGAAACTCTTTAGTGCTTGTAGTCACATGGAAATACAAAAATGACTGGTTATTTTTCTATTAAATGAACTTATATTTTAGTAATTTATTTGGTCACTAGATCCTTGTAGGAATTTGATTGAACACTATATCTCATTAATGTGTCATGTGAAACAGTTAAAAATCTCATGAAATTTGCTAAAATGAAACCTTAGAACATGAAATAAGATTAACTAAACATGAAACTCCAATCATTGCATTCATGGTGTCATGGTGTTATTCATCATCCAATATTTATTATGAACTTGGACAAGCACCCTTGTGATAAAGAATTTTTTTTGGGTGAGAAATACCAATCAAGTAGTTGTAGGAGCCAAAATAAGCATTAATAGTGCTTCTAGGAAGATCTAGTGAGTGCAAGGGACCATCTAGAAGACTTGTAGAAGTTCATTGAAGAATTAGAGGTGAGAAAGGGAGATATGGGATTTCCTTGCAGAGTGGAACAAGGGAACTAGAGGAAGTGGAAAGGAAAAGGAAGAAGTCCAATTCCACTCTGAATTTTTGCAAAGGAGGAGTTGGGGTGTGGGGATTCAAGAAAGAAAGTGAAGTCTAGATGTCTATTGGAGCTCCATATGTTGGTATTTTTTCTTGCTGAACCTTGAAAACCCTCTAAAGGATAGCCAACTCTTATGCTCAAGGACTTCAAGATTAGGGGCCAATGAATGAGAGATGGATTTAACACTTTTTTCCATTTTACTTTAGGCTCTATAGGACCTAGGAAGGTATCCCTATATGTAAAGAAGATAAGCTTCATACAGATGACAAGGGTTTGTAGGGCTAGTTACACCCCTTGTTCTGATTTATGTTCAGGTATGGAGGAAGAAACAAGAAAGCAAATCTAAACTAATAAAACAGGGAATTTTTTTTTAATATAAAGTTTGTTTCTGAGGATGGGGGAGGAAAACCATGCAATACCAGTGCCTGATTTAGGCTACAACATCACATTTATGCATTTTATGATTACATAACCAAACATATCTAGGGTCTTTTAATAGATTATAACCTTATGATAATCAGACCTAGGTGAGCCTATTATGCAACAATACTTACTAATCCCTAGCAAATGATAACATACCCATTAATTCATGGCAATCATTTACTCTATCCCTTAGAAAAATAGCAAACCAGTAAACTAACCCATAACAACAAATGTGCTTGAAAAACTCATATAACCCTTGAATACACAGTTTAAAGAATATTATCACTCACAACTAGAGAAAATTGTACAATAGAGTATATTCATATATGCCATAGTTCATAATACAAAGAAATTATCAAGTAATGATTGATAAACATAGATCTTCACCTTTCAACAATACAACCTTCCATACATAGCACCCACCTTACGAATACACAAAACTCTCTAAGAGAGAACTAATCTCAAAACCATGAAAGGGAGAAAAAAATACTACAAACCTTTACAAAAACAACAAAGCTTTCCTTTATAAATGAGGCATAACTTAAAAACTACCAGCCACAAACCTTAACACAACTAGGGTTTACCCAAGGTTATAAAATATCTGCATCAAGAGTAAAATTCAACTAGATCTTAGAATATATCCATCATTAATGATCCTGGCGTCCACGCCAAGCCCCCATACAAACAATGAAGAAAACCTAGAAAACCAACAAATCATGGCAAGGAAGAGATCTAACATAAAGGATGCCTGCAACCCATAAAGAAGCATGGGGAACACCTCATCTCAATTATATTTGGTAGAAAAGGAATTTAAGCCCATCCTCGTCCTCCCAAAGATCAAATCAAGTCGCCAGAAGAGTCATTGCAACATTAATGGTGTTCCCATTAAAACACATCAAATCATTGGTAAAGCAAAACCTTCAAGCTAAACAACATTTGGAATATCATTAAATGGTTCACAAGCTTGGATAAACCCACAAAAGTGGTTTACAATTTGAGTGAAGAAGGAAAAGTTGCAAAAATGACCCCATGCAAAAAAAAATCATTTTTGGAGTTCGAACAAACTTTTTGGTTCGAACAAACCAAAAGATGGTTCGCTAGAACCCTGGTGCGAGTGAACCCATTTAATGCTTGGGTCCCACCATTCCCACCAAAAAACACAAACAAAACCTTTTTTGAAAGGGGGTTTGCTCAAACCCCCCATGGTTCGCCCGAACCCCCCCTTTTCCCACCTTCTCACCCTTTGGCACCAAAAAAATCTAGGATTTTATGCTTTGAAGCTCGGATTGAGGATGAAAATGGAGGATACTTCACAAACCCAACTGGATGATGGTAGTCCTTAGAATGAGCTATTCAACGAATATAATTTTAATATGTTTTGGTTTTATTATGTATTTGATTTTTTAGTTTTATTAAATATAGGTTTTTCACCAAATAACAAGCTCTTTGTTCTGCACATGTGGAAAAATGGAAAATTATCAAAAAAAATTTGAAAAATATGAGTGCACCAGATATCGAAGTCCTTGATCCAACTAAAAAAAATTGAATTTTGATACATACAAAAAAAGTTACGTGTTATACATTCCCCTATGTCCGAATTATAATTGGTTTGACTTTGAAACTTGATTAAGGAAAAAATATTCAATATGACACTATGAAACCAATTGGAAGCACTAGATATCGTAGTTACAAATCTAAATTCAAAAAATAGAATTTTATCCTTCATGGAAAAAAAGTTATCGATATGATGAGCGTCACTCCTTAAAAATGTTGTTTACTAAAAAACTAGTTTTGAAGGAGATGGACAAAGAAGTGCAATCTGATTCCAAAATTTTTGAAATAAGTATATTTAAAATCTATAGATAAAATGTCACAAATCACTAGTTTGCATCATCTTCAAATTCCTCACAGTTTAACTGCTATAGGTGCCCGAAAGTGAAGATTTAGTTAAAAAATAATATTTCATTGTCCAGTTTGGCCAAAATTGTAAACCAGTATTGTGGGATCACCGGCCTAAAAAATTGTCCTTGTCGAACATTGCACTTTGGGGATCCCTCATACTTCATACTTCATACACTTCATTAGCATTGGCATCGGGCTTCAGACATTGGGCATGCTTCTTACCACCCTCCATGAGGTTAAGGTAGAGGGTAAGAGGAAAGAGCAAATCCCGACACTTGAAGGTAGGTCATCAAGGGTTGGGGGTCGGGTGGAGGGCTTACCTCCTAATGGAAGGAGTTACTTGAGGAAAGGGTGAAAACTGATCCTCAAAAGTCCGAAAAGGAGAGACTTAAACATATTTTGAAGAAAGGGGACCTCAGGAGGAAAGCTTAAAGATTCGAGAAGAAAAGGAGACTTTAAAAGGAGGCCAAGGGGAGAAAGAGTTTTGGGCTTTGGGCATCAGGAGGATGCCTTAAACCATTTAGCAAAAACACATAAAGCGTAAGAGGTAAGGGGTAAAGGGGAAGCTCTATCCCCGGTGCCCAAAAAATAAAAACATTTGATTTTCCAAAAGCATGTTGGGGGTCAGGGTCGGAAGGGAGGCTTAATGCCTGTGAAAGAAAAGAGGAAATGGTAAAAGGTAAGTCTGAAGCCCGCCCCCCGAAACATCAATACTTAGTTGATTTTCAAAGGGATGGGATTGAGGAGTAGGAAGAGGGAAGGAAAAGAAGGTGGTAGAGGGTAAGGGTTTAGCCCGATGGGAAAAACCCAAAATGTCAAGGAAAGAGAGGGAAGGAAGGGGAAAAGAAGGAGATTGGGAGCAATAGAGGAAGGATGCAAGGAAGCATACGAACAACAACTCGAAATACCTAAACCACGACACTTAGCCACTTTTGGGGTTTGAAAATGGATCTTCAAACAAAGGGAATTTTGTAACTTACAAAAGCCCTTGAGCATGATGCACCATTAAGATCTCTCATATCAGTTATAACTGATAGGCATCATAAGGGGAATGGCACAAACTAAAAATAGTGCCACCAGTGGCTCTAGTTGGGGATGCATGCTTCAGTGAAGAATGGAAAGACTCCAAATCTCTAGGGAAGTAGACAAAGCCTTATCCATTAAGCTCTGAAACTGCCCAATCCTTAAATCTCATTTGATGGCCCTAGGCCACCAAATAAAAAGGAGAGTCAATGCTTGCCTCTATCAAACACCAGCCTAGCAAAGGAGTTGATCTCCCTTAACCCAAATTTTTTCTATCACACCATAGTAGCAAGGACAACCCCTTTCCTTCAAGCATAAACATATGGCTACCTTTAAGCAAGTGAAGACTTGCTACATGTTTGATCCTACTACTGCATGGTAACCACACTACATAGACTACCTCACTACCACACACTGCATTTTTTGATTTTGTACTAGGTGGCAAAAACTTAGAACTTTGATCAACGCCATATGAAACCATAGCACCTTAATACCTACTGACTACCTCACATGAATCAAGGCAAAGAAAAAATGCCTCCAATTCATATGGACAAGAAAAATATGCCTCTTCATAATGTTGACTTGCAGAGGGAAACTCATCCTATAACAATTCAAACTGAAAACTTTGAAGCTTATACATACAAAAAACTTGAGTAAACAGAAAGTCACCAACTTGGATAACTTGCTACTACTCAACACCCTCACAAGGTGCATGTTGGGTCCAAGTGAAGTGCCTAACATCAAGAACATTAACATCCACATTGTGAGAAACAACATCTTCATCACAAAGGGTTGTGTCCTATATGACTTCACTCAAGATAGGGATCATGGATGACCAACATGCCTTGGGACTACCTATGTTAATGTAGACCCTGCACTCTTCAGATTATCTCTCCATTTCAATCTCTCGACAATTTGCTCAGACATATGTGCCACAAAAATTAGACCTGTGAAACACATTTGTGGAACTCATCTTAGCAACACTGCCCTACCATGAATGACTTGAAGTCCACTTCTCACGAGGAAGACTATGAGTTGCACCCCTAAAAACAAGTTTACACAAGCATCCATGTGACTAACACAATCACACTCCTCAAGTGCAAGCTCATAATAAAAGATACCATCAGCTGTACCAATGTTTGTCATACCATTTTATGCATTTATGGATGTTCATACCATATTTTGAAGCTCCCCATCCATCACACCATACTCCCCTCTCCTTTCACCAAACTTATATAAAATCACTTTTAGTATTGCTTGTTGCCCATGGTTCATTAATTTGTCCCCTTCAACATTTTTATCTTATTTGAAAGATCTCTTTTAAATATATTTTAATTTTATCCCATGTAATGACCAATGTGTAATCTACCTACCATGAGGGATGTGACACTCCTACCTATGACAACAATTCAAGACCCTACACTACTTGATTTCAATCTTCATCCTTTTTCAAGTGTTTTATGCATATGTTTGTGATCAATAGTTCAAGTGCATAGCACATGCTATTTTAGGCTTTTCCTACATAACATGGAAGCAATGGAGTTTTATGTGCATGTTGGCTGATTGATTGAGTCTTTGGTTGCATATTGTGGTCCAACATGTGATGATAATTCATTAGGAGTCTTACTTCTTGTTCAAACCATGAATTTTGAAATGAACAAAGGAACAATGATAAATAAATCTAGAAATACATTTGTCCAAATTTCTGAAGGCAACAATTCTAAACCCCTAAAACTCCATAAGCTACTTTATAAACACAAAACAAAAATCTCCACAATTCACATAATTTAAGCACCCAACTTCAAATTATTTAACCCAACTTAAATTCCCACTCAATTAGCATCAAATTCTCTATTATGTGCTTTCATTTCAGAATGAAGTAAATGTATAAATGAAGTTGAAAATTGAAGACCAACTAAATAAGATTTAACATTAAACGTCAATTTCTAAAACCCACAAATACAAATTTGTGTAAATTAAATGAAACATCTTTATAAATACAATAAATTCTTAAAAAAGACAAAACAAAACTTTGAAAAACAAACCCCACCTACACCCAACTTCATCTTTCTCAAACTCATTAAGTTAAATCTTCAATTCTATCCATTATCTAGAAATTACAGTCTGAAACAAAGATCCCTCCAATTTCCAAACTCAAATTATTGAAACCAACATAAAATATTTTCGATTTTTTTATAAACTAAACTCACCAATGAACAAATTAACTTATTAAACTGAAAAGAAAAAATTAATTTCCCATTGTTTTCCCAAAAACCCACATCAAATTCTCACATAACTTGATCATATATAATATATAACACGAAATTGTGTACAAATAGCATATAGTTTTGACAGTCCATGATAATGTATTGCTGAGATTTCTGTCTTGAAACTATGTGTGATTTTTACCATTGACGTTTCAGATCCAACTCCATAATCATGATCATGGATCATGGATCATGGAATTTGATCCGAAACGTTGATGGTAAAAATCTCAACAATACGAAATTGTATAATCCATTTTAAACAGCTCCCCAGAAATGATTCAAACTCACAAATCTGGATCTCTAAATCAATAATAATTCGCAAAAACAAATCCCAAAAGTACCCACGTCCAAATTTCTCAAACTCAAAATTTGATACCCTGAAATTCGAGGATTCTTCAGAAAATTATTGAAGATCTGTACATTACAGAACGCCTTTTTACAAGGAAAGAATAGTAGCAGCATAGACAAGGCAAGTGACCTGTTTGACAGAATGCCTCAGAGATTTGTTCCCCTGGCTGCAGGATATGCACAAAATGAATTTGTTGAAAAGGCTTCAGAAATTTCAAGAAAATGAAATTGGCAGGTATAAAGCCAAATTCCACAAACATTGGCGGAATCCTCTCTCCCTGTGCCAAAATGGGATTTGGAACAGGGTATGCACATACATCGAAGAATAAAGGGAGCGGGAATTTTGACAATTAAAAGGCGCGTGAACTGTTTGACAGAATGCCTCAAAGAGATATGGTCTCATGGAATGCCATGATTGCAGGATATGGCTTTAAAAGGTCGTATCACCCAAAGATTATAACATAAACCCTAGAATTAGTTGAAGCCAGGTGCAATCCTTAACAGTACAGTGAATTCTCCAGCAAATGCTACTGAAACAGAGAAATATATAATTTTCATGCAAAATACTTCCTACAGACAATCTCACCTCACACTGATGACGCTGCTAGGGTTCCACCATTGGCAGGGCTTAGGTGATTCTCCTGTGACCGCCACAGTCTTTATCCTCTGTTGGAGAACTACAAACGATTTTTATCTACAGTAATTGGAAGTTGCAGCCGCTATATTTGCAGTGTCCAAATCCCCCTTTCCCATTTCACACCGAAATAGAGAAAATTAAATCGTTACGAAAGAAATTTTTGCCGCTGCAAACCTTTCAGTGATCATCTATGTTTGGTTTTAATAACTTCATAGAGAGAAAGCGAATGTTTCAAAATTTGAGAATCATTTAAAATCTTTTCATCTTATATTAAATCATAAGATTTTCTATTATTTATGTTTTTTCCACCTAGATTAAATAAATATTATTTGATTTTTACAATGTTTATTTGATTTCATTGGATTTTGGTACAATGCATATGAATTTGTTTGATTTTGGATATGATCTCATATCTAAAATCAAACAAATTCATATGCCTATCTTGAATATTCATTTGATTTGATTTTGGGTGTAGATGATATAGATTTAAGTATTTAATGTTGTATTTATTCATTTGAACAAGTGCCACGTGGTGGTGAGTACTTGTCTTTGTAGTATTTTAATTAGAGATTTGTAGAGTTGGAATAAAAATAAATGTAAGTTTAATTAATGTGAATAAAATTAAATGTATATTTTTTTTAATTGTTGTATTTTAGTTTTGACTTTTGTATTTTGTGTTTTGTTTGATTAATAGTGTTGGTTTTTTTATATGTTTTGGTCATGTAATGTAAATATCTTGTTTGATGTTAAATATTTGAAAATAAAATAAATTGGAATAAATGTTTATTGTTTGGTGTTATTTTTTTTCAAAAAAATTAAAGTTGAATACATTTAAATATTTATATAATGAACCCATTCATTGAGAGAAGGAAGTAGTTTATGAATTATTTGTACTAGACATAACTATGACTAATAAAGTTGAAGTTGAGTTTGTTCTTTAGAATAAATATTTGCTAACTTTAAATAATAAAATGATTTATTATTTGGACCGGTGTCTGTTGTGTGGGAGTTACGTCCATTGTGCTAGGCGCGGGCTTCCTATTTACTGTCGAGGGCTCTCCTTTGGAGCGGTTGTGTTGGGTGCAGCTTGTCTTGGTGCCAGGCTTCCTCCTCTGCCCACGTGGGTGGCCTACCATTTAGTGGGGCCTTGGTTCTTCCCACTGCCATGTGGGTTTTATCTTTTTTGGAGGCCTCCTTGCTATTGTTTGGGTGGCTTGTGGGTGGAGGGGGTTCAATCCTTCCCTTGGGTTCTTCTTCCTTTTCTAGCAAAAGTGACCCGGGGGTTTGCATGCTTGTCGGGGTTCTTGTTTATTGCTATGCCACGTGGGGAAACATCTGGGGCTAGCCCCAAATTGGATTTCCAATCAACATTTGGTTTGAAGCCTTCGATACATGGTGTGAATGTTTTTGACAATACATTGTTTTCATCAGAGACGAAGATGAATGATCTAGGACCAGTTAGTGGTTCTCGGATAACGAAGATTAATGGGTGTTTGGAAAGATGCAAAGAGAGATCGAAGTTGGCTATCCTGATGGAGATGCTTGCTGATGATATTGAATACTATTTGAAGCACTCATTTTATTGCAAGTTCATGGGTTTGAGAGTTTGGCTGCAATTTTTTGAGTCCTGGGCTCAGCGGACTTGGATGCCGGAGGGGGAGATGGAAATTAGGCTCCTTGTGAACAACTATTTTATGGTCTCATTTGATTTCATGACAGATCAAAATAAAGTCTTTAAGGGTGGTCCCTATTTTTATAACTAGGTGGGTTTGTTTATCAAGCCATGGCATGTTGGCTTCAACTCGATTGAGGCACTACCGACTCGGATTCTCGTTTGGGTTCGGTTGTTGTGGTTTCCAGTTGAGTGTTGGCAGGATGACGTGTTGCATTTGGTGGCTTCAATGTTCGGTAAACCTATTGGGTCCTCACAATAGACGCAGTTTAAAAAGGTAATGACTTTTACTCGTATCTGTGTAGAAATTAATTTAAGTAAGCCACTGCCATATTCTGTTGAAGTGAGTGCTAGATCCTATACTTGGGTGCAACAGCTTGATTATGCAACCCTACCTTTTAGGTGTCGTCTTTGTCATGAATATGGTCACTTGTAGCATAGGTGCCCTAAGGATAAGCCTGTGGTGCCTCAACCTTCTCAACCTTCTCACAATCTGCCTAGGATTGATAAGGGGAAGGAGCCTATTCTGGGTGATGGTAACGGGGATGATGGTTATGTCCCTATCAAGGCTTGCAATAGGAATCGGGGGCAGAAGCGAACCTTGAGGGAGAGGCAGGATGATGACACTTTTAATAGGTTTGAGGTGTTGGATGATCTCAGCTAGGAGGAAGTGAATCTGGGGTTGCTGAACTTGGATCTAGGAACTTTGGGTATAGGACAAGGTAAGCCTCCTTTGGAGGCTATGCAGGTTGCACAGGAGATTGGGGTTGGGCAGATAGATACAGATCAACAATTAATTGTCCAGGTTGAGCAGGAATCTACTATTGGAGTTTCGAAGAGTGGTGGAGGTGGATCCCCATTGCCCCTGAAAGAAGGCACGAAAGTGGGGAAGAGATCTTTGTCCTCTTCTTTCTTGGGTATTCAACAAAAGGAACCAAAGAAAGGGGTTGGTGAGAGGACTTCCAAGGTGGGAAGGAAAAAGGATATGGATAAGATTAAATTAACTGGGGAAACTTTGGTGGAGTCAAGGTTAGTTAGGACTCTGGATTCACATTTTTCATGCCCCCTAAAATGATTGTTCTCTCATGGAATGTAAGGGGCTTGAACAGTGGCCCTCGACAAAAATTTGTTTGTGATTTGGTTAGGAATCATTCTCTGGATGTTATTTTTCTTCAAGAGACTAAATTATCTATGGATAACATGTTGGACATGACTCCTAAGTTGTGGAAATATGGTGAATGCCAGTGTATGGGGGCTCTTGGTGCTTCCGGGGGGGTGGCTTGCTTTTGGAACCCTCTAAAGATTTTCCCTCTCTAGTGGATGTCCTCTAGATCCTCTATGTCCCTGGTCACCTCTTGGTATGAGACTGGTGAGTGTATTCTCCTCTCTAATGTGTATGCTCCTATTGAGTTTCAAGGTAAACAACTTCTATGGTCCCATCTTCATTTTTTCATAGCTTAGCTCCTTTCCATCTGTGGGTTATGGCTAACGATTTTAATGCTATTGTGGAGTTGTATGAGAAAAGAGGTGGAGTTGCTAGGTTGGAGCCTTCTGCTCTATTATCCAGAGATAGAATTTTAGAATTAAATCTTACTGATGTTTAGCCCAGTAATAGTCGCTTCACTTGGAATAATAGGAGAATTGGTGAGAGTTGTGTTGCTGAGAGGCTGGATCGATTCTTGGTTTCTTGTTATTGGGTTGGAGACTTGTGGTCCACTCGATCTAAAATTCTTGATTGGAAAGGTTCTGATCATTGGCCCATTAAGCTTAGTATTATCTCTACTCGGGGGCCTCGTTCTCCCTCCTTCAAGTTCCAACTTATGTGGTTACAAGATCCTATTCTTCATGAACATGTGGCTGAGTGGTGGAGGACTGGTAGACTGGCTTTTGGTACGACAATGTACACTTTCTCCAAGCTTCTTCAGTTTGTCAAATATCAGCTTAAAAGGTGGAATCGATGATGTTTTGGTAATATCTTTCATGCTAAGGTCACTGCACAGGAGAAGTTGAATAATATTACGTGACTGATTCAAGAGAATGGGGCTTTTGAGGTTCTTTTGAGGGAGGAGGTTAGGACTCTGAAAGTGGTTGAGGAATTTGAATTGCGGGAAGAGATCTATTGGAAGCAAAAGGCCCAAGTTGATTGGCTTCAAGAAGGTGATAAAAACACTGCCTTCTTCTTTTATTCTGTGAAGGACATGAGGCATGGTAATTCCATTTCTATTCTGGTGAATGATAGGAGGGATGTCTTGCCTCATTTTAGGAAATCTCTGCTGAAGCATCTCAGTATTTTGCTACTTTATTCAGGGAGGATTCGCGGGGGGGCTCTGTTGAGGAAGCACAAATTCTTTCTTGTATTCCCCAGTTGGTCTCTAGGGAGGTGAATGAGTATCTGATGAAAGAGATCTCTCTTGATGAGCTAGAGGGGATTGTGTTTCAGATGAAGAGGGGTAAAGCTCCTAGCCCTGATGGTTTCCTAATTGAATTTTTTCAAGAATTTTGGGATATCATAAAGTTGGATCTTCTGGCAGTTGTCCATGAGTCCTAGAGGAATAAGCAGATGCTTCGTGCTTTGAATTCCATCTTCCTTTCTCTAATCCCCAAGTGTGAAGGGGCTGATAGGTTATCTCAGTTCTGACCTATTTCTCTATGCAATGTGGCTTATAAAATCATTTCGAAGTTATTGGTTGAGAGGTTGAAGAAGTGGCTTAAAGTGCTGATTTTAGAGGAATAGAGTGGATTTGTGGTGGGTCGACAAATTCTTGACGGGGTTGTCATTGCTACGGAGACCATCCATTCCATGGATTGCTCCTAGGTTAAGGCAATGTTCATTAAGCTGGATGTGGCTAAGGCTTATGATAGGGTTAGATGGTCTTTTCTGTGAAAGATCCTTGTTTCTTGTGGTTTTGATGAGGAATGGATCCAATGGTTCATGAGTTGTGTCATGTCTGTATCCTTCTCGATTTTGATAAATGGAGACCATTATGAAATTTTTGGTGCCTCAAGGGGTTTGCGCCAAGGGGATCCTCTTTCTCCGTATTTTTTTTGCTTCTTGTGGAAGGTCTTGGACGTTTGTTGAAAAGAAAGGTGGAACTTGGCATCATTCAGGGTTGGCGATGGGGTGGAGATTTTCCTCCGCAATCTCATTTGTAGTTTGTTGATGATACTGCCTTGATGGGGAGGGCTACTGTTAGGGAAGCTACTAATTTGAGGCAGGTGTTGGACATCTATCTAGTTGCTTCAGGGCAATTGATTAATGAGGAGAAATATTCCATCTTCTTCTTCAATACGTCGGCACCCATATAGAGAAGAATTGCTAATATCTTGAGGTTTCAAATTGGGGTTTTCCCTTTGACGTATCTGGGCATCCCAATTTCTGTTCGTCGACTTCCCAAGGGTTCTTGGCAGAATATTATTGATAAGATTTGTGCAAAAGTTAATCATTAGACCCATAGATGGTTGTCTTTTGCGGGGCGGGTTTAGCTTCTCAAGTCGGTGGTGCAGGCTCTTCCTACCTACAAATGTATGCTTCAGGTGGCTCCGATGGGTTTTCTGAGGGAGTTGGATTCTCTTGAAAGGCAGTTCTTATGGGCTAGAATTATTTTTTCTTCCAAGTGGAGCCTGGTTAGGTGGGATGTTGTTTGCAGCCCAAAGCAATTTGGTGGTCTTGTTCTTTGATAGTCTATGTTATCCGGAGTGGCAGTGGTTGCTAAGCTATTCTAGAGATGGTGTGTGGAGCAGGATCTGTCGTGGGCTAGGATATTATCTCATAAGTATTTCCTGGGGATTCCTTGGCAGGATCTCCCTCATTACCGTCTTGAGGGGAAAGGTTCAGTGATTTGGAATACTCTTCAGAAGGGTGCGTAGCTCATCAAGGAAGGTTTATTTTGGATTTGCAAATAGGGCACTGAAGCTCTTTTCTAATCAGATTCTTGGGATGGATTCCCTCCACTTACTTCTTAGTTCCCCAACCTACTTCCTTTATGTCAAAGATTTCTCACAGCCGACTGGTCTAGAGTGAGTGACTTCAAGTCTGTCACTTCTTTTGGTCAGTTGGAGGTGGCTCGTTGGAAGGATCCTGCGGAGTGGCCGAATTTGGGACTTGCGAAAGAAAGTGCTGAGCTTCACAAGATTCTTTATAGCAGGAGTTGTAGTTCTCTTATGGAAGAGGATATTCTTGCATGGACCCATAATCCTAAGGGGGTTTATTCTGTTGCTTCTGGTTATCAGGTTTTATTGGCTCAGAAGCTAACTGGGGAAGAGGTTCATTGGTGGAAAAGGGTGTGGAATAAACTCTCGTGGAAAAAATGCAACTGCTTTGTCTAGACCTTGGCGTGGAATAGGTGCTTGACTTGGGATAACATTCGTAAATGGGGATTCCAAGGACCATCACTTTGTGTTATGTGTGGGAGAGTGGAAGAGGATTATTCGCATTTGTTCTTCCGGTGGCCCTTTGTTGTGCAACTTTGGCATTGGTGGTGGGAGGTGTGGAAGCTTCCTTTTATTCATGCTTGCTCTCTAGTTGAATTCTGGGATAGTATGGGAAGACCTCCTTCTATGGCTTCCTTTTTGTAGGATGTTTGGTACGTGGGCCCTACCTTTATGCTTTGGAAGATATGGCTGGAGTGGAACCGCCAGATTTTTCATGATCAGAAGTTGGTGGGTCAAAAAGTGTGGATGTGTATGTTAGGAATGGTGTAGGAGTCAGTTTTGGCTAAGTGTGATGTGGTTTTCCCCTTGGAGAGAGGTGATGCTGAGTTGGTGACTAGACTGGGTCTTCAAGAAATTCATTCCTCTTTTGCAACTCCAGGAACTACAAGCATGGGAAAAAGAGAGTTCAATGGGTTGGAAGGTGGTTACCTCCTCCAAATGGATTTTTAAAGATCAATACAGATGGATCTTCTAGGGGAAATCTTGGGCCTGCTGGGATTGGTGGGGTTGGGAGGGACTCAGCCGGGTCGGTGATTTTTCGTTCTCTATACATGAGGGGGTGAAGACTGTTAACTTCATGGAGGGTCTGGCGATTCTTTATGCTATTGAAAGGGCCCTTGCTTTGGGATGGCGAAATGTTATATGTGAAGCTAATTCACAAATATTGATTAATTTATTGAATGAGTGGAAAATATCTGATATAAATTGGCAGTTGGCTTTGGTGGTTCAGCGGATTCTTCAGGTTAGTTCTCAGATGGAGGAGGCATCCTTTGTTCACATCTCGAGGGAGTGGAATCATGTTGTCGACTACTTGGCCAAATGGGCCTCTGAGCATGATAGTGATTGGAAGGTTGAGGATTGGGGTCAGGTTAACCCTGAGTTGCATCTAGATTTGGACCGGTTCTTTGAGGAGGATAGGAGGATACATGGGGATAGTTGATATTATTTTATGCGGTGGGGTTGTTTCTTTGTTTTTTGGGGTTGGGTCCCTTGGCTATTATTGTAATGCTCTATTATGATTTCCAATAAAGTTTTTACCCCTTTGTTTTAAAAAAATAAAATTATTATTAAAA
Organism: Sequoia sempervirens; assembly: GCA_007258455.2. Classification (NCBI taxonomy): domain Eukaryota; kingdom Viridiplantae; phylum Streptophyta; class Pinopsida; order Cupressales; family Cupressaceae; genus Sequoia; species Sequoia sempervirens. The sequence goes on from VDFB02328286.1 coordinate 42,424, forward strand.
ATAATTCTTAATTGATTCTAGTTGATTTTGAAGTTAACTATACTATTAATATAATAAATATATTATATTCTAATTTAATATTAATAATTTATAAATTACATTATATAAAATAAGTAAATAGGTAATAATATAATATTAATATATTTTAAAATATTGTTATAATTATTAATATAATGATTTACTATTATATTGATTATATTAATGGTAATAATATAATAGTAGTAATATTATAATTAACATAGTAGTTAATTAAGATAGTTTATTAATATATATAAATACATATGAAAGGAGAAACTACAACATAAAATAACCTATATTATATATTATATAAATTAATATATTACTTACATAATATAGGTTAATTTATTTACCTACAAATTATTACCTATAATAATATAAGATATAAATAGAAATAGTATATATAAATTCTATAAGAAGAAGGAGAGCATATATAATCAAATTATACCATAAAATATTAAAAACATAAAAACATAGATAAAGTTATTAGTTTAATGGAAAAAATAATACAAATTTTTAATTTTTTTTATTTCAATAGTGTGAATCCAAATCTCTATAATAATTAATTGATTTTTGTAAGATTTTTTTTAACAAAAAAATAACAATTACATATATTAAAAAATCATTCTTAAAAAAATGTCAAAATAAGTAACATTTATTTACTTTAGAAAGATTTAATAAAATGATTTTATAAAGCAAAAAATGAAATATCATTCTTTAAAAAAATATTTAATTTTCTTTATCCGAAAATAACACAACTTTTTTAACCAATCATATGCACAAAAAATAATTTTTATAATTTGTAAAGTTAAATATTTTACAAGTTCACTTTACGAAATTGAATTTTATTTTAATTTTTGTTTGAATATTGTTTTTGATTGGTTGAAAACTAAATTATTAATAACTAGTTAACTAAAAAAAGCCAAAGTCATTACAATAGTACTATGCCAAGGCAAGTACTAACAAGTACTAATAAGAGATTAAATTCAATAGGTGATCATATTTTTTTCAACATGGTAAACTATGTTGATGAGAAAAATTCAAAAAAGATGATTAATCAATACTTGACAAGTAAATTGAAACAATTTACATATCTAACACTATAATATTTGTAATATTAATAATTAATTTTTTGATTGACTGAAGAATTGAAGTGATCTAAAATAACTAATGATTCAAAGGTGATATGATTTTCAATGATGATGCATTAAGAGTATGGTTCATCGATTAAGATATAATATATTTGAATTATTTTTGTTTATTCATGATGAGGAAGTAGAATTCAGATTTTTACTTTATAATACATTAGAATATTGCTATTCTTATGTTCTTTTCAAATCATTGTAAGTTTACAAAGCAAAGTAATTTTTACAAAGTATAGTGATAGGAAAGAGAATATGTTTAATATCATTATGTGGATATTCTTGTATAAAAGACTTAAATTTTTCAAAATAAAATAAAATTGAATGAGTCTTTAGAGAAAGTGCTTTTTGTTGTACCCAAAATAATTTTTTGCTTCAAAGAGACATTTTTCTTAAAATGATCTAAATCATGTAAAAATGTTGTCAAAAATATGTTTTAGGTCAAACAAAACATAAGGTTTTTGTGGGTTTGTGTCAAGGAAGATACTTGCAAAATTCTAAAAATTTGAAAATTAGGGTTTCAAACCCCTGTTTTTAGGAAAACCCCTAAAAATAGGACCTTTTTGGAATTGATTGAAAATGATTTTGATAGGATGGATTGACTTCACAATCATACTGGTCAAGTCAAAATCACCAAAAAATTTGTTTTACTCAAGTGGGTCTATTTGTATTTTTCAGGAAGAAAGTTAGGACCTCTACAACCATTAATGGAAAAATGGCCAGTATTGGGTGCTGAAAGCTAAGCCTCAAAAGCTTTAATGAAGAATCCATGGAATAAATACTAAAAAAATGCTATTTCACAAAGGGGATTTTCAAAATTAAAAAATGTCAAAAATTGACTAACTCCTGAAAAGGCATGCCTTGCTACCAAGGAGGCTATGCAGTTAAACATGAGAAAAGCACCCCTGTTGACCAGGGGTACCCTTGAACTAGATGATCTAGATTTCACTTTTGGATGAACTCGTCTTCAAGTGATCTCTCTGGCATCATCTCAGCCTTGCAACAAACCTATCAATCAGCTTGCGAGACACATCAAATGACAACAACTATTGATAGTTAGAGCATGCAAAATGGAAGGTAAATCAATGCATATCAAGACAAAAGTGCCCCTGTTGGCCAAGGGAACCCTTGAATTTGAGTCACCTGATGAAGTTTTCAACAACTGCTTTCTACAAGGCATCTATTCATCTCTCTCTCAGCTTCATGATCAATCCAACTGCACGTTCATAGGACCTATCAAGTAATCAAAGGCAGAGATCAACCAAAAAACACCAAAGGGGGAAGTTGAATAAAGAATATGGAGAAATTGGCTAAGTGTTAAGGAAAAGCACCCCTACTGGGAAAAGGTGACTATATTTTTGGACAGTTAGATGCAGTCTGTAAGCACAGTGAGCTCCAAGATGACCTTATCTGTTTTGATCAATCTCAACAACGACACTGTTAGCAAAGATAATGGAAAAATTAGACATCTGATGACAGAGATCGAACTGGGACCATTCGTGAAAGTTTGCAACATGAAAATCATAAGTAAAAAAAAGCCAAAAGTGGCCCTGCAAGCCAGGGGTGCCCAAGCTTTTGAAGGACCTAAATCAACTTTCAAGTTTTGTAAAGCTAGTCTTCCTTTCTGGGACTGAGCTAGTTATTCATCCCAGGTTTCAGCAAGATCATCAGACTCATCAGTCAACAATGATCTTAGATTTGAGGACAAAGGGTCAAACTGAAGGGATTGAATAACTCTCAAGAAATTTACTAAGTTTGAAGCTAAAAGTGCCCTGTTGGGAAAAGGTGCCCTTGAATCAAAAGCATCAGACTCAGGTTTTGAGCTTTGCAGCTCCCAAGCACACTTAATCAGAGTTGTTCCATCTCAGCAATTGAACTATCAACAACACCTCAAGATCAACTGAGCAACCGAAATTGAGGATCGAATAGAGGCACTTCACCACAAAAAAATAATGAAAAAATGTTCAACTCTTCAAAGGGACACTTAAAGTCAAAGGCTTAGTCGACTAAAGTTAAGATATTTTGAAGCCTTTCTATGTCTAAAATGTCCCTAAATGGGTGGAAAATCAATGTTGTGAACTTCAAATCAGACAGAAAGACTCTTTCATCATGAGTTGGTGCCCAAACTTGATTGCTTCAACATCAATCACTATGTATCAAGCTTGGACTCCATTATTCATTGTTTCTCTTTGTAGGTTGAAGCTCAAGAACAAGCATTTTTCCTCTCCAACATCTTTTCAAGATCTGACAAAGGGGTTTTCACTGTTCTTCATATTTTTGAAGATCAATTGCATAGAGGGATGATTTATCAGAGGTTGCATCTAGAGGCATGATTTTCTTAAAGATCCAGAAAGGAAGTTGATAACTTCCAATCTTCTTCTTTCCTTTTTCTTCTATTCTTGTCTTAGATCTTCTTGCATGTCCAAGAAAACAACAAATGATCATAGATCTGA
>VDFB02328287.1:0-19747 GCA_007258455.2 Sequoia sempervirens
TCTCAATGGGGCAAGGATGGCCTCGTCCAAGTAGACCAAGGAAAATGGTGTGGCACTAGTGGGTGTGCGGACGCTGGTTTGGTAAGCCCAAAGGGCAGGATTAAGCTACAAATGCCAGTCACGACCTGCGTCATTGACTGTTTTCTTAAGGATTTTGAGGATGGTTTTATTTCTAGCTTCTGCTTGGCCATTGCCTTGGGGATAGTACGGGGTGGAAAAGCAATGTTGGATTTTGAATTTATCACATAGGTCACGGACTTCCTGATTTTTGAATGGTGTCCCATTATCTGAGATAATGGCTTGTGGAACACCATAGCGGCATATGAGATAGTTCAGGATGAACTTTGAGATCTGCTTTCCTGATATGTAGGTCATAGGTATGGCTTCAACCCACTTGGTGAAGTACTTAGTTGCAGTTATAATGAATTTGTGGCTATTGGATGAGGTGGGTGTGATTTTCCCAATAAGATCAAGTCCCCACTGTGAAAAGGGCCATGGTGTGACGATTGGATGAAGCCCTTGAGCTGGAGCATGGATGAGGTCCCCGTGTTGCTAACATTGTAGACACTTCTTGACGTACTCATGTGCCTCTCTGTCCATGGTAGGCCAGTAATACCCACTCAACAATTTCTTAGACAAGGTCATGCCACTCGAATGAGAACCACAGATGCCTTTGTGCACCTCAGTTAGGGCAGTCGAAGCCTCCTCAGGGTTAGGATATCTTAGTAAGGTTCCTTCTATGCTTCTGCGATATGGGGTTTCTCCTAAAATGACAAAATGAGATGCTTTCTTGATAAAGGTTCGTCTAAGGCTTGAACGCAAATCGGCGGGAATGATACCTATCCTAAGGTATGTGTAAATGTCTTGGTACCACTGATCATTTGGACCAACGATTTCGCCCACAAATTCTGACTCTGGTACCTTGAATGCTGGTACGAGAAGCTGCTCTACCAAGAAGTCGTATTTCGAAACATTTCAAGGGATCTCTAAGAGTGATCCAATAGTTGCCATTGCGTCTGCTGCTCTGTTGTTGGTTCTTGGTACTTGCTCAAATGTGATGTCAACAAAAGATTCCTTGAGATTTTCCACCAGCCTTTTGTATGGAGTTAGCTTATCATCCTTTGTTTGGTACTCATTGTTCACTTGATTTATGATAAGCTGTGAATCTCCATATACCTTCAATGTCATAATGTTCCACTGTACTGCTATCTTGAGACCTATAGTTAAAGCCTCGTATTCTGCAATGTTGTTGGTACAAGGGAATGCTAGTTTGTATGATCTTAGTATACAATCCCCTTGTGGAGTGATGAAGAAGATACCAGCTCCGGACCCATGTTGTGTGTAGGAGCCATCAAAGTATAGTTTCCAATGAGTAGCTATGTCAATGTTGAAAATGGATTCATCTGGAAATTCTGAAACAAGTGGGTTCTCCGCATAGATAGGTGCGTCTGCCAGTTGGTCTGCAATGACCTGTCCCTTGATTGCCTTGCGCTCCACATACTCAATGTCATATTCTGATAATATCATTACCCACTTAGCCGTTATTCCCGTAAGCATTGCCTTTGAAAGAAGATACTTTAGGGGATCAATTTTAGCTATGAGTTTGATCTTGTGTGCCAACATGTAGTGTCTAAATTTTTGGGATGCAAACACCACTGCTAGGCAAGCTTTTTCAATGAATGTATAATTTAACTCATGGCCCACCATTGTATGGCTGATGTAGTAGATGGCTCTTTCTGTTCCATTTTCATCATGTTGTGCTAGGAGAGCACCAAGTGCTGCTGCAGTTGCTGAGATATAAAGGATCAATGGTTTGTTCTAAATTGGAGGCCTTAGTATTGGAGGTGTTAATAGATATTCCTTGATTTTTTTGAAGGCTTGTTCGCATTTTTCATTCCATTTGTATGTTACCCCCTTGTGGAGTAAGTGAGAGTAAGGGATTTGTTTGTCTGCTAATTGTGCTATGAACCTGCGAATTGACTGAAGCCTGCCTTGGAGACCTCTCAGTTGTTTCAATGTCCTAGGAGCTTCCATTTCAAGTATTGCTTTCACCTTTGCCGGATCAATCTCAATGCCTCTCATTGACACTATGTAGCCCAACAGCTTTCCTGATTGTACACCAAAGACGAACTTCTTGGGATTCAAACGAACCTTGTATTCTTCTAGTCTGTCAAAGATAGCACTCAAGATTGATATATGATCCTTCCTCTTTTTGGATTTGCCCAGGATGTCATCGACATAGTCCTCAACTGTTTTGTGGATCATGTCATGGAATATTAGTGTCATGGCCCTTTGGTATGTGGCCCTGACGTTCTTTAAGCCGAATGACATTACGTTCCAGCAGTATGTTCCCCAAGGACAAGTGAAAGATGTTTTATGTTGGTCTTCCTCTGTAATTCTTATTTGATTGTAGCCTGAAAATCCATCCATCAAGGAAAGCATCTTGTGCCCCGCGGTCATGTCTACAATCATATCAATGTTAGGCAACGAGAAATCATCTTTTGGGCAAGCCTTGTTCAAGTCCCTAAAGTCTGTACAGATTCTTATGCCCCCAGTTGGTTTTGAAACTGGTACTAGATTGGAGACCCACTCAGGGTAGGTGATCGTTCGTATGAATCCCGCATCTAGTAGTTTCTGGAGTTCCATCTTGACTAATAGAGCAATCTATGGGTGCATCTTTCTCAACTTTTGTTTTACAAGTTTAGCTTCAGGATAGACTGCCAAGTGATGAACCACTACCTCTAGATCCAATCCTGGCATATCAACATAGGTCCACGCAAAATTTATCTTCCTCTCCTTTAAGAAGGTAGCCAACTCCTCCTGTTCTTTGCATAATAATGACTCTGCGTAGAATGTAATATGAGGAGTTTCATGTGTTCCCAGATTGATGGGGTTGCACTTTTCTACTAGCATAGCTGACTTTTCTTGGTGTATAGCTATAAGAGGAAGATTGAATCCCCCATCCTCAAGTGCCTCAGAGAGGTTTTCACCATTGGATGTGTCCTTTCTTTTTACTTTTTCAGAGTCAGAGAGTGCCACAAGGTGGTTTTCACTCAAGGACTAGGAGATTATTCTCAATTTTTTATTTTTGCGATTGAGGGATTCAATCGTTTCTCCATAGTATGCATGTGTATCCAGCTCTATGATAAAACCTGCCTTATGATCCCCACATGGAATGTCATCCCTAAGTCCCATGAATTCTGAGAGCGCCTCATCATTTTCAAACATGTCAAGAATTGGTGGTCCTCGTTGGTCGTAATCAATCAGTTAGGGATAGACTAATCGGATTTCATTGCTTTGGTTTTCAGACTCATAAGACAAGGTGCTAATCATAAGGACGTTAGCATCCTCAAACAGCAAAGGTAATCCTATTTTTGGTGACTCAGTTAAATTAGTGGGCATTCCTAAAGTCATGGAGGATTGTGGAGTAGCTACGGATTCTTGAGGAGGCATTCGGTTTTGTCTACCATGGGCACCTCGACCAAGTACAGTTACCTTAGGAGTAGGATGACCAATGCCAAGATTTTTTATTTGCTTCTCAGGTATAATGGGTATTACACGCCCGTTATTATCTTGGCCTAACCCTTGGTTCCAGTTATAGCCCATCAAGAGCATCATCTTCATACCTTTGTTTTGTTCATCCATAGGCAATTCAACTGCTGGTATATCATCTAGATAGAGGAGATGAGATAAGTCCCCCTCTAATGTTTCCTGACCAAGATCTCCTGCACTTGTGAAGGTAGGGTTTCATTCATAGGAGCCTTGAGATGTTGAAGCTTCTTGTGATTGTGGTCGTCCTCTTGATCTAGGAGATTGTGGTAGCTCTCCTACTACAAAATCATTCTTAGGCATTGAATAGTTTCCACAACCATCATCTTGTATTATGACTTTGATATCAGAAAAGGCGGGGATGGCGGGGGTGGAGGGTGTCTCTGTCGTAGAAGTGAGAGTGGCGGGATCCACGTAAGGTGTTGATGGGCCTTCATCGTTCTTGGGTACTTGCGGGATCTTGTAGTATTTTGCCTCTAGATTTTTGCAGTAGGCAAATGGCTCAGGATCTTCGTGGATAGTAACCTCTTGACCTTCATGTGTGAATTTCACACATTGATGAAAGGTTGAAGCTATAGCTTGCATTGCATGTATCCATGGTCGCCCTAGGAGAATGTTGTATGGTAAATCGAGGTCCAAGACCTGACAATTGGTTTGCATGATGGCGGGTCCAACCTGGACAGGAAGCTGAATGGTGCCTTGGGATACCCTTTCCTGGTCATCGTATGCTCTTATTGTGATGCCTTTTCCTTTGTCAATTGAATCCTCTGAAATGTTCAAATTCTTTAGAAGCTTTAAGGAGCAAATATTTAAGCCTGCACCTCTATCCACCAAGACTCTCTTGACTTTCTTTTTATTTACGTACACCTCCAGATGAAGTGCACGGTTGTGAGATGGTTGTGTGGGGAAGTCTTGTTCAGAAAATGTAAGAATGTTAGGTGTGGTGATACTTGCGACCATAGCTTGGAATTGTTCTGCATCTAGATCTGTGGGGACAGTAGATGACGCCAAAGCTTCTTCTAGAATCTTTTTGTGTGCAGATGAGATTTTGAGTAACTCCATGATGGAGATATGTGCAGGGGTTCTTTTCAATTGATCCAAGACATTATAGCCACTAGGGTTAGACCTTGGATTGGATGTGGAATTTCTACTTGGTTGGGATGGTGTTGCAATGGTAACCTTTCCACCTCTTGTGGTGACTCCACAATCGGCTTAGGCCCCTTTGATAGTGATGACTCCACAAAACTCGTCTAAACAAGTGACAACACCCTTGTATGTGTGGTTGACATTTTTATAAGCCCCTTTTCCTTTGTCTTGATCTTTGTTTCCTTTGTTACCATGATTCGGCATCGGATTCGTGTAAATCTTGAGATCTTTGTTTCCTGATGGTGCTTCCACATCTATGATTTTGTCATCTATGAGGTCTTGAATTAGATTTTTGAGCCTCATGCAGTTGTTTGTCGTGTGTCCCTTGAGTTTGTGGAAGTCGCAAAGATAATTCTCATTATACCATGGTGGCTTGACCGATGGTTCTTGATAATTATTATGTGTAGGGACCGTTATCAATTTTTCATCTACCAATCTTTTCATGATTGCTTCAGCAGGTTCCCCAAGGGGTGTGTATTTTCGTTTGGGGAAGAACTTGTTTCGTTGTGGTCCTCCCTGATTATCAGTGTTGTTTGTGTTTTGGTTATGGGATGGTTGGACCATAGTATTGACTTGTCGATTGCTTTGATTGGTATTTTGGTGTTGTTGTTGTTGGGATGGTGTATTGTTCTTCCGTGGGGCACTAATGACAACTTTGGCGTCAACGACACCATCATTGGTTACATTACAATTCTTTGCCCATGTTCGTGGTTTGTCATGATAACTGGATGATGAGTGGCCTTCTTGATATGATGAAGTTTCTCCCTGTGTGGCAAGGGCTCATTCGATATTGAGCACCCTAGGGATCAACTGGTCGTAAGTGGTGATGTTTTGCACTTTGAGGTGGAAGGCCAAGGGCCCATCAAGATTCGCAATGATAGTTCCCACTTGTTGCTCTTCAAGCATGGACCACTTGCTTTGATTAGCTTTGGATTGCCATCGTTCTAAAAAAGCACCAAATGATTCATTTTTCCCTTGTTTGAGAGCTGATAATTCCTATAAGCTAACCTCCATGGGAGTGTTGAAGGAATAATTCTGTATGAAGGCATCTATGATTTCCTGGAATTTTTTGATTCCAGAAAGTTGAGAAAACCAATCAATAGCGTTTCCAGCCAAGCTTCTTGGGAATAATCTCATCAAGTACGTTTCGTCGTAAGCCACCTCCATGCAATGTACTTGGAATTCCCTGATGTGATCTTCAGGGTTACCTGTTCCGCGATATTTGTCAAATTTAGGGATCTCAAATCCTTTTGGGAACGGTTTCATTTCTACGCTCCTATCAAATGGATAAGGGCATAGGTTTTTTTGTGGTTTTGGTGTCCTTCCTGATTGAAGGTCAAGCACTTGTTGTGACAGAAATTTTATTTGTGCCGTGACATCCAATTGTGGATCAGGAGGTGGAATGAAGCTGTTATGGTGGGTGGAGTGGGTGTTTGAATGGGTGGAATGTTTGCTTGTTGTGCCATGTATGCTTTCAACAACGCTTGTTGTTGATCTTGTTGTTGTTGCGCTAATAGAGCGTGTTGTTGTGCTTGATGTTGTTGGTCCAACAATGCTTGTTGTTGGTCAGCTAGGGCTTGTTGGGCTGCTTCTTGTTGCTCTTGGTATTGCTCTAACGCTTTCTGATATGCGAGTTGTTGGGTTGCTTGTTATTTGTCTGAGAAATCTTGCACTTGTGCTAGCAGCTCATGCTTAGGCATCTTAGGCATCTTTGCAGCAGGTAGCTTGTCGACATGCGACTTAATGCGACTTATGCGACTTGGCGGCTTATGCCGGCTTATCGCGGCTTATTGTAGCTCGTTATTTGTTATTTACAACAAAGCTTGGGCTTGTGCCACTTGTTGTGCTTGTTGTTGTTGCAGCGATGTTTGAGCTTGATTTTGCTGTGAAGCTTGAGAAGCGTGCGTGGCTATAGGTGCTTGCTGAATTGTTTGATATTGTTGGAGCAATTGTTGGTATGCTTTGAATGCAGCATTGTAATGGCTTACTTGGCTTGGTCGCAATGGTGGTGGTGGTGGGATCAGAATTGTGTTGGATGGAGTGGTGGGAGTTTGAGATGCGCTTAGAGTGATGGTGGTGGTGGGAGGTTGCAATGTAAGGGGTGTGATGGGGGTAGTGGAAGTTTGAGGTATAGTGGATGTAGTGGTTGGAGTGAATGTGGTGATAGGTGCATTTGGGATGGGTGAAGGGATAGGAATGGTGGGACTAGGTGAAGTGGTAGGAATGGTAGAGATGAGCGAAATAGTGGGTCTTTGAGAGACCGTATTTTGATTAGCTATCATGCGTTGGTTTGATGTGGATGGTGTGTTTGAAAGATGTGATGTACCCCCTTGGTTGGATGAATTGATTTGGATGGGGCGATTTATATTAGGGAAAGGTGGAAATTTAGGTAAAGGGGAGATCCCTAAACCAAAATATGGTGTTGACGTGGTGGGAGGTGTGAATGGTTTGAATGGTGGAAAATTTTCTTGTGCAAATGAAGAGACAAATCCATAAGGTCTCTCTATTTTGGATGATCTTGCTTGTACCAAAGGTCTAGACACTTGCGTGTCAAGGGAAAATGATGAGGTGGTATGGTAAGGAACCTCAGATGTATCGATAAATCCAAGTGGGTTGTAAAGTGGATTTTGATGCGTGTTGAAGAGGGTATCATCCTCATTGATAGTAGGTTCTATGGTGGTAATGGAAGTGGTTGATTGTGGAGGGGTGTTTTGGTCATTTGGTACAAGAAGCTCATCCTCAATAGTGTTGAGAATTGATGGATTTATTTTAGCCATTGCGCGAAGAAACTTTTGTAGTTTTGGTTGTTTGAGCATCTCAAGAACTTCTTCCTCACTTAGTTCTATTGGTGTGATGTCTTCCACCAAGACCTCTTTTTGTGGATCGTGTGTAGTGATAGTGAGGTTTGGAAGTGGTGTGTTTTGGATTTCTGGAATGTTTTGGCTTAGATCACTTGTGGTTGATGTTTCTTGATTTAACTCCATGTTCCTCTTGTGTTGTGATCTTGTTTGAACCATAAAAGAGCAAACTAGGATGCGTAAAAGATCAACAATGTGAAGATGAAAGGTGTATGATATATGAGTGAGAATGGAAGTTTTGAATTTGTATTGAAAATCTTGATGTGATGCTAGGTACTTTGGGTTTGCTTTGATTGATGTTTGTTTGATGTTTAGACTTTGAATTCTGTCTTTTGAATGTTGATGTTTGAGCAAGAGATATCCCCAAGATGTTTGGATGATGATCTAAAAAGATAACTAATGCTCATAAAGGATAATTTGATTTAGGAGTGAGAATAGGATGTGTCTACTCACAAGCTAACCAAAAGATAATCCAAATTAGTGATGGGAGAAGGATGCATCTATCCACCATTAATTTGAACAAAGTGATAATTCAACTAAGAATGTGCAAAAGGATTCATTCACACACACTTGAGTTGAACAAGTTTGATGTTGATGTTTGAAGAATTCAAAGTCTCATGTTTGAAAAGTTTTGATTTCTACCAAAGGAGCCTAGCATAGTTGTGTCAAGATTTTCTCAAAATGTTGGTGAGATGTTTATGGTTGATGATGTTTTTGATGGATGAATGTTTGTTTTGATCTTAGAATGACCCTAGTTTAGACTTTTGTTTAACAAGACCAAGGTATTGAAGAACATGTTATACCCTAAGCAAGGTATCTAATCCCTTGAAACAATCTTGGATTCTATGTGTAGTAAAATGAATATAAAGTGGGGTTGTCTCTTGAAGCATGCCTATAGAAATTAGCCAACAACTTTTCTTTAAAATCATATAACCTTTTGAGTCTTTGTTGATGTTGTTTTGGGCTAAGTTTCTTTTTCTTGGGTTTTTGTATCTTGACCTTGCGAGAAATCATTGAAAAGACATGTGTGGGGCTCAATTGCTTATCTTTGCTTTTAATGACTTCTTTTTACCAAATACACTTTCTTGATTATGTTTCAAACTAAAGATGTCCTATGTCAAAATTCCTTTTCTTCCCACAAAGTGTTGTGTGGGAGTTCCAAGAAATTGAGGCAAAGGGATTTCCTAGGTTAACCCTAGTTAGAGCAAATGACGATATAAATTCAAGTGCTAAGAAACCTCTAAGGACATAATCCCAAGGGAAAGCAACAACACTTAAATTTGTCAAAAGGTATTTGCTCTATCAAAAGGGGTTTGAAATTTGCATGATCATGTTTAAGTGTTTGTTTTTCAATGTTTATGAACAAGCATGTGTTTTTGTAACTTAAAGCATGTACAATCTATGGATGTATGCAAGACAATATTTGTTGGATTCCCACTTGGACAGAATCGGCTTCAGCTTATCTCTAGTGGATGAGATTTAGATGCTTGTGCAGCTCTTCTCCCATGGCTCGTATAGTCAATGGAGTGCGGCCAAGCATCAACACCCATAGAAGAAACTCTCATGGCATGTTTTCCATTTCTACTAAAGACCGTCAAAGTGTGGGGCGGCTTCAGAACGACTGTTCTTGCACCAATAAATAGATTAAGGATTTTGGAAAATTATAGCACATAAGGTTCCTGAAGCAGGAATTTCCGTTAAGTGAGTTGATAGCATTGGCAAAAGAGTCCCCTGGATCACATCTTGTTGGAGCCAACCATGTGATACTGGTGTTTACTCCAATACCCACATTTATATCCCATTTGGAAATACTCTTGGCTTTAGAGTGTTACCGGTTGAGTCATTCCCTTGGGTGAGTACTTTTTTCCCAAGGCAGGCCCTCTAGGATAAACAAAAGCGAATGAAGAACAATATTTGTAACTCAATCAATCCTTGTAGGCAACAAGGAGAGAGAATGTACGCAACAAAGTCCCCCCTCACACTCGCACAATAGTTTGTTCAATTTTAAGCCCAAATCGAAGTGTGGAGGTGATTGCTTTATCTCAACCCAAAGTCATGGAAAAGACCTTTTGATTCTCAAGATCGCTATAAAGCGCGAGAGAAGCGCATACGTCCTTTTCCAATGGCTTTAGTCTAAGTAAGCCCTCACAAACAAAAAAAACTACACTTGTTCTTTTTAAACCCTCAAAGCAATGATGATTTTGTTTTAAAGCACCAAATGAAGTGTGAGAAATTGCCTTGTTCAATTGTTAATCCAATAAACCAAATCTAGTAAGTTGTGATCCTAAAGTTCATTTTAGTCTTTGCAAGAAATGAAAAAGGTTCTTTTTAAGCCCAATTGAAAACTAGTGTCCTAAGAAGGAGAAGGATGACAAATTCTTTGAAGAAGTGTTAAACAAACACTTAAGTGTTAAAAAACACTTTGATTAGACAAAATATCATCCTCATGCTCCTCTTTATTTTGATTTCAATTTCCAACCTACAAAAGTGATCAAAATGTTATATGAGATCAAAAGAAACAAAAGGATATAGGGGTTAGACAAACCATTTACCAAAACACCCTAAAACTTAGCCAAGTTATCATGTGTTTTTACTTTAAATGAAAATTTGAAAATTTTAACTAATTTATAGTTAAGAAAAACTTACACCATTGGATAGCTTACGAAATTCTACCTTATTTAAAAAAAAAAATCATCAAAAAAGACCTTCATATGACCAAGATATGGTCATTTTAAAACTAACTCATGGGCGCTAAAAAAGTGACCAGAAGCGCTATCACAGTGACCAGAAGCGCTATAACAGTGACCAGACGCGCTAAAACAGTGACCAGACGCGCTATAACAGTGACCAGAAGTGCTATAAGACTGTTCAAGAGCGCTATAACAGTGACTAGACATGCTAAAAGACTGTTCAAGAGCACTATAACAGTGACCAAACGCGCTATAATAGTGACCAGAAGCGCTAAAGCGGGGATTTATGAACAAAACTGTAAAAAACGGAAATTTTTTTTTTTTTTAAAAAGTGTTAGAATCTGTTGATCAGCCCTCCTTCTAGCACCAATATGTGAACCCCTAATTCGAAGTGCCTACAAAAACACAACAACAAACAATGTTAGAGAGTTATTTTGTAAGCATGAACAAGGATTCCCCATGAAATCCATTCACAAAGCTAAAAATAGGAAATAGAACACTTGATCCCATGGGGGAGTTGGTGCAAATAGGTGTGTGGAGATTTTCCCTTTCCCAACTCCTTGAATGAAAATGTTGATTGAAGATGATTGATCCACTTGATAAGTCCCTCAATGAGCTCCAAAATCTGCAATAAACTAGTTAAGAAGATGGATGGAATTTGAGAGATATTTGTGCATAATAACTTTGCATAATTGTGGATGATAAAATGCATGGTGAAGCATTCTATTTATAGAATGTTGAAATGGAAACAAAGCCAAAATAGAGCAATGTGGGACAAAGATTTGGCCAATGGCAAAATGCCACTTGTCCAAATGTGATTGGATGAGGAATGAGCAAGTTTTGACAAATGTGCCAATAAATGCATTTTTGAATTTGAATTTTGAGAAAAGATATGTAAGAGGGGGAAAGAAAATTGCATTGAATGCCACTTGGCTCAAGGCAAGGACATGTAAGAAAAAGTAAATGCCTTGTTGGAAGGACTTGTAAGAGAGTAAATGACATGTTGGAAGGACATGTCATTCAAATTTTGAATTTGAAATAGAAGAATATTCCTCCGAGAATGTTTTGTTGGAAAATGAAGATTTAATAAAATCGGCAATTGATTTATTTATTGCAGAATGGAGATATCTAGAGAATGCAAGTGGGTGAGATTAGTATTTAATCATGGTTAGATTAAATAAATGATTATTATGTTAGTTTAATAATGATTAGGTGAGTTGACTTATTTTGACTTAGATTTTTGGATTAATTTAAATCAAACAAGAGAGGAAATGATTTAATGAGATTAATTAAATAAACATGTTTTGATTATTTAATTAAAGAGATTGAAGTAAGATTAAATTAAATAAGATTTTAATTTATTCAATTTAATAGATAGACTTTAGAGATTTAATTAAATAAAATTAATTATTTAATTAAAATAGGGATAATTAGATCAGATGAATTGATTTAATTAACAAGGGAAAGTGACTTAATTAGAGAAAAATAATTTATTTAATTAAGAGACGAATATTGATGAATATAATTAGATAAAGGAATTTAGGTTAAGCAGTGGTTAGGCCAGAAGGATGATTTAGGAAAGAAAGCGATATTTAGTAGATCCAAAGTTAGATCGCACTTAATGTCAAATTGTACATTTTAACGATGTCTACAATATTAAAAGAAAAAATTGAATTTTTATGAAGTTTTGACCAAGTTAAAAGTGGTTGAACACATGAGTTTTTATATTTTTAAAAATTTGAAGGCAAAAATTCATAATTAATTATTTACTTGGAAAAAAATTACAAAAAATATGCATCACATCTGGACAGCAAGGTCCTTATCATCTAAAAGTATTATAAAAATAATTATCATTTTATTGTGGTTGGGGTGGTTAGGCAGACTTCCTACTTCTTATTTTTTCTAAAATTTAGATTTGAAATTTCAAATTTTCTACATATAGATTGTTTTTTTAAAAAAAGCCTAGTAGTTTAGAAACTACATTCAATTTTCTATAGATTCTATTCTTACATATTTTTGAAATAATATAGATAAATTATTCAAATTTTTACGTCAAGTTTCCTAACTTTGATTTTTCTGAATTTTTTGCCATTAAGGGCCTATTTTTCCATGATGATCCTGCACATACCCTTTTTTCTTCTTGCAATGCATGTATTTCTTGGTGGAGTCATTGGGGTTGATTCCCTCAAAGAACATGATATTTCTTTGACTTTTCCTCTCTTGAAAATAATAGGCATGATGTTCCCTAAGAAGAGACCTCGTACGCACTAGGAAAAATCCCTTTGAGCAAACCTTACACTATTTTTGCATTTACAACAATTTTTATATGACCACCTTGCATAATACAACTTGCATGCATGTGGTGCCATCTTGTTTGTCTATGAGTGTCAAGTATACAAAGTTTTTCTTACCTCATGGAGCTTGAAATTCATTTTCATTGTGGCACCTTATAAAGTTATCAAGAGGTATAAATTTGGTATGGTTTGAGAGGGAATCCCATTCTAAGACATGAATTTTCCCCATAGAGACTTGTGTGTATGTGAGAACATATCAGTCATATGTGTCTCACCTTTTGGGCTTTCTCACCCCACAGACAACTAGAAGTTTCATGGCCCCAGAGTGAGTATACTTGGGCTTTCTCACCCTTTGAACAACCAAGATTTTTGCCGTCCCAAAGTGAGAACACATTTATTTTTCCAAACAATTAACCTAGATATAATCCACAACAAGCTAGAAAAATGGTCCAAGTTTTATCCACCTCATTTTCATTTCTCTTCCTTCAAGTTCTTGCCATTGTATGATCATGTATCTTGTCTTGCTACAAATTATTCACCTTGTGCATGTCCTTTTGCACTCATGTTGGCTTTACTTAGGATCTTGGGGGCTTGCACAACCTCCTTCGATCTTTTTAATCCTTTTTAATCTACATTGGTATGATTGGACCCCTCTTGAATGTCTACTTTAGTGTGAGTTTCAAGCAGGTTCATCCTCTCACTAAAGTGGGGGCTAACTATGAACACGAAAAAAGTATCCATTTTTCTCTACTCGATTTGCAATTAATTGATGATAAATTGGACTTGATGAGGCCTTGATTTGGTGTTGTGAAGTGTTTTACACATCCACATTAGGTCTTGGACCCTTACAAATGCATCCATTGATGTTTTGTAAAGGTTTTGTAAAGTGTTATAAAAGACTTTCACACCTCTCTAGACTTAATGAACCTATTTTCCCTTAATTCAACATTATAAAATGTATTTATTTATATTATCACATTAATCTAGAAGTCAAGTGTGAATTAAACTTAACTCTAATCTAGTGTTGTAATGTGTTCTACACATTCACATTGGATGTTGTGACTTTCTAGGCTATGTGGACCTCATTTTAGTGTTGTAAAGTGTATTTAATCACACTTTCACATTGTATTTTTTTCCCAAGCCCTAATTACCCTTTAGATCATAACTAATTTCTTGACTCTGTATTTGTGTCCCAGGGAATATCAGTAATCCATCTCTCAAGTGTCCTTCTCAATCTCTCCCAGAGTGGGACAGTGCTCCATCATGGTGACTTGGTCTGGTGGCTATTTTTTGGGTTTTGTGGGAAATTTTTGGGAATTTAGAAGTTTATTTTTACATTTCGTACTTTGTGCCCTTGGATCCCAATTAACTAGAAAAATAGGTGGATTACCTATAAGAAATATATTATCTAAACCCTAATTCATAAACTAATAATTTCATTCATCATCTGGGTATGTGCAGGATCATGATGGGCCAAAAGGTGGCAATATGATGGGTATGTGGCTGATGACTATTTTTTTACCCAAAATTGATGACACAAAAGAGGTTTTTGAGGAAATTTTTTCAACTTTCAATGATATAATTATGCTTTACTTTGAGATTTAATAAGAAGTAATTATTATTCATTTCTATTAAGTCTGACTAAAGTCGATTGATAAATTTGTGAAAAACATCTATAGCTTTCAAAGCGGTATCAAATTTTTTGAATCCCAAAACATCCGTCACATTCTATGCTTTGCATACTATATGATTAAAAAATAAAAATTGAATTTCATGAAGTTTGGTAAGTTAAAGTGTTGAGACATGCAAGTTTTATATTTTATGAAGAAGTTGTAATAAAATTCATAATCAATTATTTACATAGAAAAAGAGATTACAAAAGAAACATGCATCACATCCGAGGGCATAGGAGTCCTCTACTTATATCTAAAATCTTATAAAAATATTATCATTTTATTGTGGACAGGGTGAGGTGAAAGACACCTACTTCTTATTTTTCCCCTAGAATTTAAGTACCCTTGCATTGGAAATTTCAAATTTTCACCAAATAGATTTTTTTTTTAAACAAACCTAGTATTTTAGAAGCTACATTCAATTTTCTACAGATTCTATTCTTATATATTTTTGAAATAATATAGATAACTTATTCAAATTTTAACATCAAGTTTCCTAACTCTGATTTTTCTAAATTTTTTGCCACTTAAGGGCCTATTTTTTCCATGATGATCCTGCACATACCCATCTAACTTCTCTTTCAACTCAAGTAAGCTAGGGTTTCATCATTTGAAATCATCAAGATAACTTCCTAAGACATTGAAAGAAAGATTCTTCATCTTTTGTTGTAGAAATGCAAGATCAAGCATCATGGTAAGGTATTAACTTCATTATTTCATGATTCATCTTATTCTTTCTTCATTTTGGTTTAATTACCTAAAAAGGGGTTCAACCAAGGAAAATCCACATGCCCTAACATCCAACATTTCTTTCTCTCTTTATGTGATTTGCAGGTCTTATTTTCATATTTATCAAAAGAATAGGATTGGAAATGTTTTCAACAACTTTTAAAATCCCTTCAAGATTTTAAAAAGCCTAAAAGAGGCTTGGAGAACACCTACAAGCCAAATTTTGTAGTTTTAGATCTAGTAAATTACCAGGAGCAGAAGTGTGGGTCGAGGTCTACAGATTCCCCTTTTGAATCTTCAAAGTGGACACTTCCCCCAGTTGTGGTGACTATAGACACTTAAATGTTTAAGGACTGACAATGGCGGTGAGTTTTGTTCTGATGAGTTCAAAAGGTACTGTAAAGATCATGGAATTAAAAGACATAAAACTACACCCTACACTCTGAAGCAAAATGGAGTTGTAGAAAGGTTCAACAAGACAGTGATGAAAAGAGCATGAGGTATGTTGAGCAGTGCTAGCGTGGAGAAGTTCTAGGCTGAGGTAGTTGCAACATGTTATTTAATAAACCATTCTTTGAATTCTGCTCTTGTTGAGAAAACACCTTTGGAAGCATGCTCTAGAAAGAAGCCCTCTCTGAGACATATTCGTGTCTTTAGTTGTGAGGCATATGCATATGTGTCGAATGAAAAAATGGTCTAAATTGGAAAACAAGGCCGTTAAATGTATTTTTATTGGCTATAGTGTTGGCATAAAAGGTTACAAGCTTTGGAATCTTGACACAGAGAAGGTTCTATACAACAGAAGTGTTATTTTTCGTGAATTGAAGCCTTCTACTTTGGATCTGTAGTCGAAGACAAAATCAAAAAATAAAAAGGATGTAGTTGAAATTCCTCTGACACCAGATAAAAAGGAATTAAAAATTCAAAATATACCTGAAACTAAGGAGAGCTCAACTAGTTATGAGAGTTCTGAAGAAGAACAACAACCTTAGCCTCATCTTGTGAGGAGATCAACACATGAAAGAAAGCAACCTGATAGGTATGGGTTTTCTTTGTTAGATACTACTTGTGCCTATGCTTTAATTTCTAGCACTAATGAGCCTAGGACTGTGAAAGAGGCATTTAAAATTCCTGATTCAAACTCTTGGTTGGAAGCCATGAATGAAGAAATGGCATCATTAGAAAATAATGATACTTGGAGTTTGGTGCCCTTTCCTAAAGGAAAAAAAGTTGTTGGCTGCAAATGTGTATTTAAAAAGAAAATAGGTCTGGATGGCAATGTGGAGAAGTATAAGGCGAGGTTGGTTGGGAAAGGGTATTCCCAGGTAGAGGGAATTGATTATGGGGAGATTTTTTTTCTTATAACTAAGTTGACATCTATCAAATTTCTTTTGTCACTTGTAGCAGCGTATAACTTAGAGATTGAATAGATGGATGTGAAGACAACATTTCTTCATGGTGACCTTGAAGAAGAAATTCATATGTCCCAGCCTGAGCACTTTGTGGAAAAAGGTAAAGAAAGTATGGTTTGCAAGTTGAAAAAATCTCTGTATGGATTAAAATAATCTCCTAGAATGTGGTACCAAAGTTTTGACACCTTTGTTTTTTCATTGGGATTTGTAAGATTGAAATCTAATCATTGTGTGTACTACAAAGCTGAAAATGATTGTGTTCTTATTATTGCTCTCTATGTTGATGATATGTTGTTCATAGGCAATAGTAAGTTAATGATTTTTGATCTAAACTCTCAGTTGTCTGCAAAGTTCGAAATGAAAGATTTTGGTGCAGCTAGGTATATTCTACGAATGGAAATAACCAAGGAAAAGAAGAGTAGAAAACTTTGGCTCAGTCAGAGTAAGTATATTAATACTGTTTTAGAGAGATTTTGTATGAATGAGTGCAAGCAACTAATTGTTCTAGTTTTGTAGGGAATGAAGCTATATGTTGAAGACTATCCAAAATCTCCTACTGAGATGGAGGACATGACTAGAGTGCCTTATGCTAGTGCAATTGGAAGTTTAATGTATGCAATGGTCTGTACAAGACTAGACATTTCCCAAGCAGTGGGAGTACTTAGTCGTTTTATGGAAAATCCTAGAAAGACACATTGGGGTGTTGTGAAAAGAGTGTTCAGATACCTAAAGGGCACTTCAAAATATGCTTTGTGTTACCATAGAAATTTGGTTGAATCATAGAGGAATCTCAACATTCAAGGCTATGTGCTTTCTGATTGGGTAGGGGACATTAACAACAGAAGATCCACCAGTGGATATATTTTCATGATGAATGGTGGTGAAACTAATTGGATGAGTAAGCGGTAGGCTATAGTCACTTTGTCCACTATAGAGGAAGAATACATGGCAGCAACACATGCATATAAAGAATCAATCTGGTTAAAGCGTTTGTGTTCCAGCATTAGGTTTGATGCAGGGAAAATTACAATTTACTGTGACAGTCAGAGTGCTATTTGTTTGGTGAAAAATCCTACTTTCCATGGCAGGACGAAACATACTGATGTGCAGTATCATTTTGTATGAGATATGGTGGAGGATGGAAAGGTCTCTTTAGAAAAAGTGGATACTTTAGAAAATGTTGCAGATGCATTGACGAAACCAGTGAGCATAGACAAGTTCAGGTGGTGTGCCAATTCGATGGGCCTTAGAGCCCATAAATTTCAGTAGTTTTGTTGTGCTCTAGAAGTGTGAGTAAGATCTTTATCAAGTGGGAGATTGTTGGAAAATGTGCCTCAATCTTACTAACATGAAACTCCTAAAAGGGAAAAGTTGGTGAGACCTTCTGAATGTCTTACTAACTAGCAGCTATGTTCTAAACTTCTGAAGTGCTCAGATCACCAAGAATTTGATTTTTTCTTGCCGACGAGAGTCATCAGCAAGACATTCCTATCAATTTGAATTTCCTAACTCTTTCTACCCAGGTAGACCTCTTGCCAACAGGTTGGTTCCTATTGGATATCGGGGAGACTCTTGGCGACAAGTGGCATCAGGGAGAGACATGAAGCTTCAGAGTGATTCATTCCGATAGAGTATGTCTCGCCGATGGTCTTACACAAGAATTTATTATGGGTGACATGAAGGCTCGATAAGAGTCTAACCGACGGATGTGGGGACCACTTTGAATTCTAGGAGACTTGTTGAGAATATTGTAGATTCCCAACTTGATTCTCCAGAAATTCACAAGTAGTGAACATGTGTCATTGGTGAAGGATGTCATTGAGGAGACGGTATGAACCTTCAGAGTGACTCATTCCAATAGTGCTAATCTCACCTATGGGTTGGCTCCTGGTGATCATCGAGGAGACTCTTTTCTGATAGATATACATTTGGTGTTAGCTCTTGCTGACAGTGTTTCTCTCACCGAAAGGCTTGTGCATTTGATATGATCTCTCCCGTTGACTATTTTGTGTTTGGTATGATGTCTTGTTGATAGCACTATTCTTTCCAATAGCACTGCATGAGTTGGATATCGATGTGATGTCTTAGCGATAGAGTGAGTCTGGGTGATAGGTTTGAGCTTGATATGACTCTTGCCGATGGTGGTGACTCCTTCCGATAACAATTGGTATTCATTGTGACATTGGGAAGACTTGGAAAATCTGTTTGACTTCTCAGGGTGTTGTTGATAGCGATATTCATGTTGATGGTTCTGTGATTGGGAATTTTGGCATCGGGGAGACATCATCTAGTGTCTCACCGACATGCGATATAGTTGGAAATTTTGACTAAATGACTATCCTACGTGGTTTGTTTTGAACCAATTATAAAAGTACAATGTGAACCATTGGCAGTTGAACTGTTATGACCATTCTTGTGTGGAAGATAAAAAATTGTGAGGAAAATGACTATGTTGGGAAATGGTCAACGATGGTGAATTTTTCAATGAGTAATAGTGTTGTTCGATGGAATACAAATTGATTTGTGTAAGTTCGTTGGATGTTTCTGAGAGCATTACTATACAATGTTGATTAGGAAATTATGATGCTATAAAAATTGACATCAAAAAGTGAAGTTGTTCTCTGTATGTAATTTTGTTTATTATAATACAAAGAGGCTTTTCTTGGTGTGGTGGGTTTTTCTCCTGTAAGGGTTTTCCCACGTAAATCTGGTGTCCAATTGTGTATGTATCCATTTCTCTATTCTATTATTCTTTTAATATGCATCTTATTGAACTGTAATTGTAAAATTTAAAGTTCTATTTGCATTCTTCCTTGAGGTTTTGATGTTAAGAGAGTTTGTTCCACACCTAAGCTTTCCTTACAACATAGGACCATTATCACAAACAAAAACAACATGACAACTAAAACAATTAATAATACCTAATTCAAGGAAGTCAATTACCACTCCAAAAGTACACTACTTACAAGAAAAAGCTTCAATCCACCTAGTAAAATAATTAGTAATAGTGAGAATATATCTGTGGTGCACAAAGGATGGTGGGTTTATTGGACCAATGAATTCCATTCCCCATTGCATAAATGGTTTTATCTCTATGACTGGTTGAAGTGGAAGGGCTACATACTTCTCTCTACCTACTGTAGTTTGGCACACATGATAGTTCTTATGTGGTTGTATACGTCCTTGAATAATGTTGGCAAGCAGTATCCCACTCTTAGGATTTGATTTGTAGTAGATGGTGCAGAGCCATGACCTGTGTCATACATGTCATGGAATTCAGCCATTACTCTCACAACTTCCTTCTTCTCAAGGCAGTGAAGGTAAACACCCTCATTATTTTTCTTGTATAATACAACCCCTTTCATCATGAAACTGTCACTTTTTAGACACAAATCT